>JAYDZE010069959.1:0-43916 GCA_034509125.1 Monilaria moniliformis | reverse complement strand
CTGGTTCTGGTGTTCGCAGCTGGAACAGGCCTGATGTATAAACTATACAAAAAACGAACTTCTTAATAGTGTGCACGATTCCCTCCTCGCAACAACTATTAACTAAAAGTTCGATTATGAAAACAATTGTGCGAAAACTAAGAATGACGATGACTCTGGCATTGGCTGTGGTCTCAGTCAACACATTTGCCTTCTGCGGTTTCTATGTCTGCAAGGCGGATGCGAATTTATTCAACAAGAAATCCCAGGTGATTCTGGTTCGTGATGGTGACAGAACTGTCATTACCATGAGCAACGATTACCAGGGAGATCTCCAGGAGTTTGCCATGGTGGTTCCTGTTCCAACAGTATTGAAGGAGGAGCAAATCAGAGTTGCCAAGCAACTGGTCTTTGACAAACTGGATGCTTATTCAGCTCCACGTATGGCAGAGTATTATGATTCAAGCCCTTGTCAGCAGATTTATGACCTGTCTATTGAGGAAGACGAGGCAACCGAATCGGTTGCCATGTCAAGAGCATTTGATGACAATGAGCTAAAGAAAGACAAGCTTGGTGTTACCATTCAGGCAAAGTACACGGTTGGGGAATACGACATTATGATCCTTTCGGCTAAACAGTCTGACGGATTGAAAACATGGTTGACCCAAAACGGATACAAGCTTCCAAAAGGCGCTGAAGAAGTTCTAGAACCTTACATCAAGAATAACATGAAGTTCTTTGTTGCAAAGGTGAACCTTGAGGAGCAAAAGAAGTCTGGATTCCAGTCTTTACGTCCGCTTCAATTTGCTGTGAAGACCGATAAGTTCATGCTTCCTATCAGATTGGGAATGGCTAACGCGAATGGTCACCAAGACCTCATCGTTTACGCCTTCACGAAAAAAGGTCGCGTGGAAACGGCCAACTACAGAACAGTAAAGATGCCAAGTGACATGACGGTACCGGTATTTTGCCAGGACATGTTTGGCGACTTCTATAAAGCAGCTTACAAGCGTGCCTGGAAGAAGGAAAGTGAGAAGGCCGTGATGTTGGAATACGCATGGAACCTTAGTTCTTCAAATCAAGTGAAATGTGATCCATGTGTAGCACCAGCACTGCCTTATGCAGACTTGCGTGAAGCTGGTGTGTATTGGTTAAACCCGATCAGCAACAGGTGGAACACACAAGGACAGTACAGTGGTGAGCTGTTTGTTACACGTCTACATGTACGTTACAACAGACAGAACTATCCGCAGGATTTGCTATTCACTGAAACACCAAACAAAGAAAGATTCCAGTGTAGGTATGTGATTCAGCACCCGGCAGGTACGGACCTGACTTGTAATGCTGCGCAGGGATACTACAAGGGAGTTGTGAAGAGACGAAAGCAAGAGCTTCAGGAACTGGCGAAACTTACCGGATGGAACCCAACGAAGTACCAATACTATGTTGATGAGTACGCCAAGCTGATCAAGAAACCAGCTGATACATGGATCGATGCTGGTTCTTTCGGAAGTAATGAGACTGGCTACAGCGAAGGTCCAAATACAGATGAAAGCAAGCCTTCGATTACCGGTGCAGTTGGCAATGCTATTGATAGCAGCATGGAATACCTGGCCAGTCTTATCGATTCAACAGGGACAGATGAAGACGACCTGACAACGCTAAATCCAGTTGATGGTGGCGAATCCAACAATGGAACTGCATTCCTAATCATTGGATTATTTGCTGCAGGAACACTAAGCATTGGTCTTGCAATGAGAAAGAAAACCAAGAAACAGTCGCTCAGTTAGGTCAGTAGACGTGCGAATTGCGAGCTAGCTGTTTGACAAGCCCCTCCCGCCAGGAGGGGCTTTTATTTTGCAACTTTTTCGACCAATCACCCGTTTATACAGATGGAAGGTGTAATTCTCTGTATCTCAAGCTTTTAATATTTTTTTAACTTTGTAACCGCTCGCAAGAGCAATCCAAGGGTTTGAGAACAATTATTTATATATCATTGGCATTGCTGTGTTGTGCATTCGATGTGCACCCGCTAGGAAACGAATCTGTTGTTCCTATCGATGGCCATACGTTCAAACTTCTTCCGTACGAGTACATCGATTGCGATGAAATGACTATGCCCGATGAGAAGGTGTACAAACTAGCTATCAAGGGTTTTAAGAAACTGCGAAATGATGGTAAGCTTAGTTTAGAAAACAACAAAATGACCATCATTGACTACAGTAAATCCGGCAATGAGAAGCGTCTATGGGTAATTGATATGGACTGTGGAGATGTGCTTTTTCACGAACTCGTTTCACATGGAAAAAAGACTGGTGAAGAATTTGCTGCAGACTTCTCAAACGATGAAGGTTCACACATGAGCTCGCTTGGTTTCTTCGTTACTGGAGAAATCTATGACGGCAGACACGAAAAATCACTCAAACTTCATGGCCAGGAATGGGGATGGAACTCCAACGCTTTCGATCGTGGAGTAGTCATTCACGGTGCTGATTACGTGAGTGAACAATTCATCAAAGACAACGGGAGACTGGGTCGCAGCCTTGGATGCCCGGCAGTTACACAAGAGGTAAATTGGGATTTGATCAACACGATCGCCAATGGCACTTGTGTCTTCATTTATTACCCACAACGTGGATATCTTAAAAATTCTAAATTTTTAAGATAAACCTGACACTTTTTACACACAGTTACGTTTAATTCAGGACATGATTTCCGCAAGGAAAATAGCACTCCTGACACTGCCACTTTCGCTGTTTCTGACGAGCTGTTCAGAAATCAAACCAGTGAAAGAGGAAGCACCTGATATTGAGGTTCAACTTCGCTCACAGTTCAACGCGAAATCTTTCGCCAATGCCATCCAATCTGAGTTTGAAAATCTCAGGAAAGACACTACGCTTTCACCCTTGTTAACGGACCTTGATACGATCCAATCCTGGTATGTACAAAACAAATACCAGCCACAGTGGATTAAGCAAGTAGAATTTAGTGATCAGCTCACGGCTGCCATTGCCTACTTACGTAGTGCTGACGATCATGCATTTGATCCGGAAGCATATCACGGTACTACTATCGTGAAATCAATCATGCAATCATTGCAACATTGTGTGGGTCATGGTAAGATTGATTATCAGGCGTTGGCCAGAACGGAGATTCTAACCAGCGAAGCAATCGCACGGTACGCCAAACATGTACAGGTGGGGGTAGAAAACCCCAAAAGACTTTACGGAAGCAGTTACAAGACACCGTATGATTCTCTGGTAGACTATTACGCACCTTTCAATCAGAAGGATATACGCGCATTTCTGGATGCCATTCAGCCAAAAGAATCGATGTACAAGGCTTTGCAATATGCTTACAAGGAAGAGTTGAAAAAGGTAGGGAAAGAAGAACATGAGCCGATCAAGCTTAGCGTAAAGAAAATTGAGCCTGGTGATACCTCCGACATACTGAATGTCATTGCCACCAGACTAATCCAGCTTGGTGACATGGACAGCACTGCGGAAAACTTCAAGACTTACGATAGTACACTGGTAGCTGGTGTTATCAACTTTCAGCAGCGAAACCACCTGTATCCAGATGGAGTGATTGGAAAGCGAACAGTCGCGATGATGAACATCACACCAGAAGAAAGGGTTGAGCTCATCAAGCTAAACCTTGAAAGAATGCGCTGGCATGGCTATCCGGATTCCGCAGCATATGTGCTTGTGAATATTGCTGGGTACAGGTTATTTGTTTTTGACAAAGACTCGGTGGTCAAAGCAATGAAGACCTGTGTTGGTCATCGAACCACACAAACCCCAGTATTGAGTGGTGAGCTGGCCTATATGGTATTGAACCCTACATGGTCCGTTCCAAAAAGCATCGCAAGGAATGAAATGATCCATAAGATCAAGAAGGATCCAAACTACCTCAACAAACACAATTACAACGTATACCAGAATGGTAAACGTGTGCAGAGCTCAGATGTGAAGTGGGAGAACTACTCAGCTGGCAACCTACCATTCAGATTCACCCAAAGACCAGGTTACGGAAATGCCTTGGGAAGGGTCAAGTTCATCTTCCCGAACAAGTCGAATATCTATTTGCATGATACACCAAGCAAATACGCCTTCAAGAATGATATGCGAGCCGTTAGCCATGGATGTGTTCGGGTTCAGGAACCTGTAGAACTTGCGCGATACCTAGCGGATTATACAGACATAACAGATGAACATCGAGAGATGATTGGACAGCGTGGCAAGAGCGTTCGCGTAGACTTCAACCACAAGATTCCAGTATATTTAGATTACTTTACTGCTTGGGTAGATGAACATGGCGCACTCCAAATCAGTGATGATGTTTACAAGAAGGATGATACGCTTCGTGTTGCCCTTCGTACTCACAGGGTTATTGATCTTTAACCTTGGTTGTGGTCAGGAAGATTCTGGCTACCAACCTCCCACTACTACCATCGAGGAACCGACCAAACCTGTAAAGGAAATGGTTGACGTGCCAGAAGGTCCATATGTTTTGATACTTGGTGTAGCCCAGGATGCCGGTTACCCTCAAGCAGATTGCCAGAAAGAATGTTGTGAACGCTATTGGGCTGGGGAAAACAACACCCAGGAACCTGTATCGATTGCAATTGTAGACCCGGAAAGCAACAAGAGCTGGATGATTGAAGCTACGCCTGAAATCAAATACCAACTTTACCAACTTGATTTCTTCTTGCCGAACTCTTTACAAGGTGTGTTCTTAACGCATGCGCATATTGGTCATTATTCCGGATTGATGCACTTCGGTAGAGAGGTGATGGGAGCTAACGCGATTCCCGTATATGCGATGCCGCGCATGAAGGAGTTCCTCGAAACGAACGGCCCATGGGACCAGCTAGTAAAGCTCAACAACATCGACATCAATTCATTGGAAAATGAGAAGGAAGTGAAGCTTACAGAAACGATCTCAATCACTCCGGTTATCGTGCCGCACAGAGATGAATATTCTGAGACGGTGGGTTATCGGATCAAAGGACCAAAGAAGTCTATCGTGTTCATCCCGGACATCAACAAATGGGGAGAATGGGACAAGAACATTGTGGATGAAGTTAAAGGTGTTGACCATGCCTTATTGGATGCCACCTTCTACGCCAATGGTGAAATTCCAGGCAGAGATATGGAAGAGATACCTCATCCATTCGTTGAAGAGTCAATGGAATTGTTCGATTCACTTCCAGCCGATGAGCGTGAAAAAATCTGCTTCATTCATTTCAACCATACCAATCCGTTGATCTATGACGACTCTGTTAGAAACGTTGTGGTGAACAAGGGTTATCAGGTTGCGATTGACGGCAGGATGATAGAATTGTAGGTTTTAACTACTTTTGGCGTCTAGCAAAGGATTCACGTGTTATCCAAGTTCATAAGTTTTCTACTCAGGTTCATACCTAGAAAGGTATTGCAACTCTTTGGCAATTTCGGTCTGCCGATTATTGCCTTGTTCCATGCTGGAAACAAAGTAGAGTGTACCGTGTGCGGATCAACCTACAGGAAGTTCCTTCCGTACGGTAGAGGTGCAGCTTCAAGAAAGAATGCGTTGTGCCCAAGTTGTCTCTCGTTGGAAAGACACCGTCTGATCTGGCTATACCTGAAAACAGAAACGGATTTGTTTACGAAACCTCACAAGTTTCTCCATGTTGCGCCAGAATTGTGCTTCATGAAGCGCTTTGAAAAGATGGATCACCTCGACTACATCACTGGCGACATTGAATCACCACTCGCGAAAGTGAAGATGGATGTGCATGATATTCCATTCGAGGAAAACACATTTGATGTCTTGTTCTGCAATCACGTTTTGGAACACGTTGATGACGATAAGAAAGTTATGGGTGAGTTCGTGCGCGTACTAAAACCCGGTGGTTGGGCAATCCTTCAATCACCAATTGACTATAGCTACGAGACCACGTATGAAGATCCTTCCATTACTGACCCACGAGAAAGGGAAAAGGCTTTCGGGCAGGATGACCATGTGAGGATGTACGGAAGAGATTACGACAAACAACTGGAAGCTGGTGGCTTCAAAGTAACAGTTGTTAACATGATGGAAATCCTGGGCGAAGAGAAATTCAATCGATCCGCCCTTCCTGGTCAGGAGATGTTGTATTTCTGCGAAAAGCCTGCATAAGCAGCTTACCTGTTTCTGCCAAACTTTGCGATCTCAAATCCGCATTGTTGCTTTCTGCGTCAGATAGATACACTGTTGTCATGCCAGTAACTTTCCCGAATTCCATATCCGATTCAGAGTCGCCAACCATAATGCACTTCGAAAAGTCTACCCCTTCAAACTGCTGTTGCGCTTTCAACGCCATACCCGGAGCCGGCTTTCGATCTACAGGAGAATCACTAGCGAGCTCAGGTGCATAATAAATGGCTCTAATATTACCACCAGCCTCGCTAACACGATCTTGTAGATTATTGTGCACAGCCAGAAGGTCTTCATGGGTCATGATGCCTTTGCCTATACCCTGCTGATTCGTAACTACAAAAACATGCTTGAAGGAATTTGAGAATTGCCTAATTGCCTCAACAGCGCCATCAAGAATTCTGAACTCCTCTAAATTCTTGACGTAATCCCCTGGCAAGCGTTCATTGATAACCCCATCCCTATCCAAAAAGATGCACCATGAACCATCAACGTTCAGCTCATCCCAATTCATCTTGTGCTCTTTTGTAATCCTCAGGGATTCCGATGTCAAGGAAGTAGGTATCACTTTCGAATCCGAATATTCTCTCCTCCTTCACTTTGGGCTCGAAATAATCTTGCTCCAATGAATAAGGTGGGGTCATGCCCAAGGCCAGGAACATCTCTCTATCGATCAAGTAAACGCCACCATTGATCAAACCTTCGTCCATTGCCTTCTTTTCTTCGAAACCTTGAATTCTAGTCTCGTCATCCGTGATTACCGTACCGTAACGGTTGAAATTCTGCAGTCTTTTCAATGCCACCGTAAAGCTTGAAGCATGTGTCTCATGGTGCTCATACATCTGCGCGATGTTGACTGGGAATATCGTGTCGCCATTTACAACCGTAACACATTCGCCATCGCACCATTCCAATGCCAATTGAATACCTCCTCCGGTGCCCATCGGTTGCTCTTCGAAACAATACATGAGGTTCATTCCTTCGAAGGAATCGCCAAATGCTTCCTCAACCTTCTCACCCAGATAACCTACGGACAGCACAACATTTTGAAATCCTTGAGACTTCAGATACTCGAGTACGAAATGTAGAAATGGTTTGCCGTTGACTTCTGCCAGTACTTTTGGTCGGTCCGCAACTGCGCTGCGAAGTCGGGTTCCCAATCCACCAGCAAGTACAATTACTTCTCTTGTCATTTGCCTAGACGCATCATTTCTTCTTCCACCAACTGGCAGATGATGTGCCCAACCACAATATGACCCTCCTGAATTCTTGGTGTATCAGAGGATGGCATGTTAAGGAGATGATCAACCAATACGGCCATTTTACCACCAGATTCACCAGTCATTCCAACCACCACCATGTTCTGTTCCTTTGCCACCTCAACTGCTTTGATGATGTTGCCTGAATTTCCTGAGGTAGAGATCGCGAACAATACATCGTTCTCTCTCCCTTTCGCCTTCACCATTCTGGAATAAACCTCGTCATAGGAATAGTCATTGGCTACGGCAGTCAAATATGATGTGTTAACATGCAGGGCTTCCGCGAAAAGTGGCTCACGGTCATGATAAAATCTTCCTGAGAATTCAGCAGCTAAGTGCTGAGCGTCTGCTGCACTTCCACCGTTACCACAAAACAGAAGTTTACCACCCTGGGCGAGGCAATTAGCTGATATCGATGCAACCATTTCAATCGAAGTCAGCAGATCCTCGTCCTCGAGAATATCTTGTTTCACTTGCGCAGATGCGGCAAGAATTGCTTTGATCTTTTCTAGTTCTGCCATGTGGTTAGGCCTTTAGATGTAAAGGTATAACGTTTTGCATCGCCTCCCAACTTATGAAGCTCCTCTACAACTCTGTATTGACTGTTGCCTGGACAGTAGAAAATCATAAATCCGCCACCGCCAGCACCAGAGATCTTACCTCCAAGCGCACCAGCTTCCATACAAGAATTGTAAATGTTATCGATCTCTTCGTTCGTAATACCAGAAGCCATTTCTTTCTTGTGGTGCCATCCAAAATCAAGGATTTTCCCAATTTCATCCAGCTGCCCCTTGAGCATCGCTTCCTTCATCATATAAGCTTGCTCTTTGAGTTTGTGCATGGCTTCAATTGGCTTCTCCTTCTTCTCCTTTACGTTGATCGTCTGACGTTCAATAATCTCAGCAGATGAGCGACTGGTGTTAGTATAGTACAACACCATGTTGTGCTCCAGCTCATGCAGGAAAGCTTCATTCACACGTAATGGATTCACAATTACATTGTCACCGTAGAACTCCATGAAGTTTACACCACCGAAAGTAGCAGCGTACTGATCCTGCTTTCCACCTGCCATACCAAGGTCTACTCTTTCTATTTCATAAGCAAGGTGTGCAAGGTCGTACTCACCCAAAGGCAATTTCTGCCATTCAGTGAAAGCACCAAGAATTGCCACTACCATAGTGGAAGACGTTCCCAGCCCTGATCCCGGAGGAGCATCTGAATAGGTGGTCAATGTGAACGACAAAGGCTTCTTTGCAAAGTCCTTTACGATGCGGTTGTACACTCCTTTGTGGAGGTCTAACTCACCGTTGACTTCCAGCACTGCTGCGCTGTCCATTTCATAGTGTTCATTTCTATCTTCCGCAACGAGCACAATCTTTCCATCATCACGTGGTTCGATCGTTGCGTAACTAAAAAGGGAAATGGTGGCATTGAGGATAGCACCGCCAAATTCATCCGAATACGGACTTACGTCTGTACCACCTCCTGCAAGGCCTAATCTTAGCGGTGCTCTGCTCCTGAATATCATGTTAACGAAGTTATCAATTTATTGATGCACGGGAAGTTCTGACTAGGGATCAAATCGGTTAAATTAGAAGCTCAAAATGGAGGGTCATACGGACAACATCGGAAGTGATGCTGGAAACCTCAAACTCTCGGATGAATGCGCGAATAGTGTTATGATCTATTTAGCTTCAAAAGGAGTTGAAACGTCAAGACTAACCGCAGAGGGCAAGGGAGTAACAACCCCAATTGCAGATAACAAAAGTCAATTGGGCAGAGCTGCCAACAGGCGTGTGGAACTCGTACTTCAATGACTTATCGTAAATTGTACGTAACCTTTTATACGTAGACGCGTATGACAAGGCTTTGCCTTCAATTTGAGACGGCTGTTGTCCATATTGCTGTTGGTCGTGTTGACAATCAACATTCCTGCTGCTACACTGAACAAGATTGTAAGTGGGAGTGCTACCATGACCACTACTCAGAGCCAGATCAATGTTACGATTTCAAGTGTAGTCAAAGGCCAGTCTTTCCTTGTATTCACCGTTGAATGTGCTTCAAATCGGCCAGGGCGATACCAAGTTGGTGGTCAAATATTGAACAACACCACACTTCAGTTCAGAAGAAATGATGCCGCTGCGCCTGCAGTCACCATCAAGTACCAGGTTTTTGAATTCTCTAGTGGTGTTTCAGTGCAACATGGAGTAGTCACTGGGCTAGTCGCGGGCGGCTCAAATATAACCTTATCTCCAGCTGTTGATCTCTCTAAATCGTTTGCAACTGCAAACATGAGTAAAGATGGCGGTCAGTATGGTAGTGACGATGGTGTTACAGCGAAGCTCACCTCTAACACCAACCTGTACCTGGATCGTCAACCCGGTGGCGCGAATCCACAATTCGTGTACTGGCAAGTCATAGAGTACGATAGCTGCACTGTTCAAACCTTCGAAAACACATTAGGTGCTGGAAATGATTCGCTAAACATTGCTTTGAGTTCAGCAGTAGATTTCGATAAAACCATGGTGGTTGCAAACCACCAGGTTAGCGCAAACGTAAACGCAGATGACCTTCCATGCACGGAGTTGTATGATGCCAATACGGTTCTTATCAGGCGCGTTGGCACCACTGCAAGTATGTACTTCTTCGGCTATGTTATTGAATTTACCGACAGTACAAGTGTGGTGCATGGCGCCATTCAAATGACCGCCACACAGTCTTCGGTGTCAGCCACAATATGTGCCGTGAACACAACTAATTCAGGTGTAATCCCGCCAAGTAACTACTTCCGCGCAGGTGCAAACTGTCAAACCGCAGATGATGATATGGGATATTCCTGGGCAGGATGGTCTCTGACCTCATCAACTAACGTAACTGCCTCAAGACTATCAACTGGACAGGCCGCACTTTTTCCTTTTCAGGTAGTGGACTTTTCCAACTCTAGCCCACCCAGTGGGTGCTCTCCTCCCGAACCGGGGGCATCAGCGCCACGCACGGGCAACGGGTCTGGGCTATGTTCAGCCACATTGCCAATTGAATTGTTAAGCTTCACTGTGGAACATCAGAGCACAGGACACTTGGCCCGATGGGTCACCGCGGCAGAGATCAACAATGATTTCTTTGAACTTCAATCCTCAGAGGATGGCCTGCAATGGGACATATTCAATAGAACAAGTGGTGCGGGCAACAGCAATGTCATCCTTCACTATTCAATGACCAATCCTTCGCCATCGCTCGGTGTGACATATTATAGACTGAAACAGGTGGATTTCAATGGAGATTTCAGTTACTCCAACGTTGTTGCGCTAACACAAAAAGGAGCAATGACCAATATCTACCCACAGCCTTCTGATAAAACGGTCTTCATTGAAACTATTGGTAAGGAATCTGGGAAGGTGCAAGTCTACAATACCACGGGCCTGCTCGTATATGAGAATAGTTTCTTTCAGAAAGACGTTATTCGAATTGATGTAGCTTCATGGGCAAGTGGCATGTACCTGGTACAGTACGGATCAGGAAATGAAAACTTTACAGCAAAGCTAGTAGTACAACATTGACCTACTCAGCCAAGCCGATCACTTTCTCAACCATGATCTCCCAGGCGAACTTTTTCTTCTCCTGTCGAACACCCTCTTCCAACTCAGCTTGGCGGTTATTGTCATAGAAATCGATGAGTGATTCTCGAATCTCTTTAGAATCTGGCTGGGTAACATAACCTGCAACTTTGTGAGGAATCAACTCGGCTAGTCCACCAACATCTGTTACCAACATTGGCTTCTCAAAATGATAACCAATTTGGGTAACACCACTTTGTGTAGCACTCACATAAGGCTGAACGATCATGTCTGCCGCGCAGAAATATTTGAACACATCCTCATCTGCAATGAACTTGTCTACAAGCACAATCTGATCTTCCAACTTCAAATCGCGGATCATGTTCTTGTAGTATTCCTCATCAGAATAAAACTCACCAGCCACAATTACCTTAACAGGCTTCGACCGGAATGATTCATCAGCGATGGCTTCCAATAACAAATGAAGCCCCTTGTACTTCCGAATGATTCCGAAGAACAATAAATACCTGAACTGTGGATCTAGTTCCAAGTGCTGTATAGCTTCTTCTCTGGTGCACGCCTTTCCAAAATTGTCAAACAACGGGTGAGGAGAATACACCTTTGGTGCCTTATCATCGAACTTATTCAAGTCATCCAAGACATTCCTGCTCATTGCAATGAATCCATCAACGGGTTTCACGAAGTAATTGGCCAAAGCTGTGTCACCCATTCGCTTTTCATGTGGAATGATGTTGTCAATGATCGAGATCACTTTGGTCTTACCATTCTTCTTGGCAATCCGTGCAATCTTACCGAAGCAAGGACCCATAAAAGGCAACCAGAACTTGATCAACAATATGTCTGGCGCCTCCCTTTTGATGCGCTTCCCAATCTTGATCCAGTTGAACGGATTGATAGAATTGACGATCACTTCAATATTGAGATCATCGGGTGGAGGACTCTCTGAATACTGCGTTTTACCTGGAAATAGAAACGAAGGGTACTGGAGTTTGAAAGTATAGATTCTCACCTGATGACCGGCTTCTGCAAACGCACGTGCTAGGCGCTCGTTATACGATGCCAATCCTCCCCTGAAAGGGTATGCAGTACCTACAATTACGATCTCCTTCACGGTCTAAAAGTAACAATTGCCCAAACCATGGGCTGTACAACGCGAAATCCACACAAATTAGTACCTTTACAGACTAATATGGTAAGCATGAATACAGTCTTATTAGGAATGATCGGTCCATGGCAAATTGTACTGATTGTGGTCATTGTTCTCCTTCTGTTCGGAGGAAAGAAGATTCCTCAGTTGATGAGAGGTCTGGGAAGTGGTGTAAAGGAATTTAAAGAAGGGATGAAGGAAGGTGAAACTTCCGCTGACGAGACCAAGAAGGTTGAGGAGTAATCCCACTTAACCCCTACCCCTTGAAATCATACGATCGTTTAGTTGATGTTCAGGCAGATCTCCATGCCGGAGAAATCACTGTTGCTGGACTTGTTGCTCGATACCTTCAGAACATTGAAGCCAACGCTCATTTGAATGCGTTTCTTGAAGTTTATGGTGACGAAGCACTGACCCAGGCGAAGGAAGTAGATCAAAAGATCAAGGACGGATCGGCTGGCAGACTTGCCGGAATGGTACTGGCCGTTAAAGACAACATTGTATATAAGCAACACAAAGTTTCTGCATCCTCGAAGATTCTTGAAGGATTTGAATCGCTGTTCACTGCAACTGGATTACAAAGACTCATTGACGAAGATGCCATCGTTATTGGAAGAACCAATTGCGATGAATTTGCTATGGGTAGCTCCAACGAGAACTCTGCTTATGGAAATGTTAAGAATGCTCAAGATACCAATCGTGTTCCAGGAGGTTCATCAGGTGGTTCGGCCGTTGCAGTCCAAGCAGACTTGTGCCGTGCTGCGCTTGGAACAGACACGGGGGGCTCAATTAGACAACCAGCAAGCTTCTGTGGGATTTACGGACTGAAGCCAACTTATGGTAGGGTGTCAAGAAGTGGATTGATTGCTTACGCATCATCCTTCGATCAGTGCGGTCCATTGACCAGAAGCCTGGAAGATGCAGCATTGATTTATGAGGTGATGTCTGGTCAAGACAAAAGTGACAACACTACCTCATCTAAAGCAGTCGAACCAATAACGTTTGATGATTTCAAACCAACCAAGATTGGCTACTTCAGCAGCTTTGTGAATCATGAAGGACTGGACCCAGAAATTCGTGATGCCTGCCACAAGATGTTTGATGCATTAAGACAAAAGGGTCACGAAATTGTTGAGTTGGATTTTCCATACCTGGACCACGTAGTACCTACATACTATGTGCTCACTACGGCTGAAGCTTCAAGTAATCTTGCACGTTTTGATGGCGTGCACTTTGGTCATAGAAGCGAAGACCCGAAAGACCTTGAGATGACATATCAGGAATCCCGAACAGAAGGATTTGGTCCTGAAGTGAAAAGAAGAATCATGCTGGGAACGTTTGTTCTGAGTGCTGGTTTCTATGATGCATACTACACGAAAGGACAAAAAGTAAGGAGACTGGTAAGGGAATGTCTGGAAGATGCGTTCTCCAAAGTAAACCATATTCTGGTTCCAACATGCCCGCACACGGCCTTCGAAATTGGCAAGCAAGTAGATGATCCAATCACGATGTACCTGGAGGATATTTTCACTGCAGCCGCACCACTGGGTGGTAATCCAGCCATTTCACTTCCAATAGCAACACACAGCAACGGGATGCCATTTGGTATTCAAGTGATGAGCGAGCGCTACGATGAACCGGGATTATTTAGCTTCTCACAACATATAATGAACATAAATCCGTTTAAAAGTTAGGTTGCTCTCACGCTCAGGCACCAAGCTTTAACCCAACTTTACGATCTCAATTGAGCACAAGAACTGGCATATTAACTATTGCAGCGATTTTTCTGACGCTGATCGGTTTGGGACAGAACCCAGAAGTGCCAAAACTCAAGCAGTATAAAGACACCACCTTTAAGTTGGTTGAAGACGATCCCATTCTGTCGATGATCGATAGTATGATCGCCAGGGATTATTTCAAAAGTCTTGGCTTTGGGCCAGACAACACAGACTACAAGAAAGATTCTGTACCGCGATTTACCCCTGAGGTATATGAAGAACGGTTAAATCAACTCAATTCAAAAACACCATTTAGTCTGGTATACAACGATGTAGTTTCAGGCTTCATTAATTTGTATGCGAATCGAAGACGTTCATTGACCGCCAAGGAACTAGGGTTGGCAAAGGTGTACTTCCCAATTTTCGAAGAATATCTGGACAAGTACGACATGCCACTGGAAATGAAGTATCTGGCGATAGTTGAATCTGCGCTTAATCCCAGAGCGAAATCGCACGCTGGTGCAACAGGTCTGTGGCAATTCATGTACCGAACTGGTAGAATGTATGGACTGGAAGTGAATTCTTATTATGACGAAAGAATGAGCATCCACCAGTCTACCGATGCCGCTTGCCGATACCTTAAGAAGCTATATGGTCTCTATCATGATTGGGACCTTGCACTTGCTGCATACAACTGCGGTCCAGGTAACGTGAACAGGGCATTGCGAAGAGCGGGCGAAGGAAAGACATCTTACTGGGAAATTTATGACTATCTGCCTCGTGAAACCAGGGGCTATGTTCCGGCATTCATTGCAGTTAACTATGTGATGAACTACCACAAGGAGCACAACATCAAACCAAGAGTAGCAAAAGTACCTCTGATAGTTACTGACACTGTATACGTACATCAGTTTGTTTCATTCGACCAGTTAAGCGAAGGTTTGGATATTCCAGTTGCAGTGCTTGAACACTTCAATCCTGAATACAAGCTAAACGTTGTTCCCTACGGTGGAGATCCACGTTTACTCACCATCCCCGCGGAAAAAGTTGGTCTGTTCGTTAAGAACGAAAAAGAGATCTACGCTCACAAGACCGAAAAAGAGAAGAAGGACAGTATCGCAGCAGCGGGCCAAATGAAGACATTGACCAAAGCGGAATACGTAACGCATGTGGTAAAGAAGGGGGAAGTGTTGGGGGGTATTGCCGAAAAGTACAAGTGTCGTGTAAGTCAGATTCGCGACTGGAACAACATGAGAGGTGCGAATATCTACATTGGTCAAAAGCTCAAGATCTATACCTCTAGAAGGTATCCACCCAATAGCTACGCTTCAGTCAAGAAAAGCGGCACAGCTTCAAAGGCAAGTCAGGGCAAAGTCACCACAAGCGGCAACTATAAATACTACACAGTCAGATCTGGTGACAACCTATGGGTAATCGCACAACGATTTCCTGGAGTAAGCGTTGAAAGCATCCAAAGACTAAACCCTGGTCTGAACCCTAAAAGACTACAGCCTGGTATGAAGATCAAGCTGAAGAAGGTGAGCTAGTTGTGGATTCAACAAACATCAGCATCTTTACATCATGAAACGTTTCGCCATAATCTGCTGTGTTGCAATAACCACGCTATTCGGTTGTGGTCAAGACGGTCCACTCCTTCCAGAAAGTACCGGTAAAATCAATGAGATTCTCATTGTAATGGATACTGCTGTGTGGAACGGTGTAGCAGGTGATGCAATACGTGGAAGCTTTAATGAGATACAACACGGTCTCCCGCAAGAGGAAGTATATTTCAGATTAATCAACGTTCCTAGATCAGCCTTTGGAAGAATATTCCGAACTACCAGGAACATCGTTTTTGTAAATATTGAAGACCAGCTTGAGCGCAGCTCTGGATATACCAAGGACCAGTGGGCTAAGAATCAGCTGATACTTACAGTAAATGGACAATCTGCTGCTGATGTTGAAGCAGAGTTTATTAAAAACAAACTTGAGTTCTTATACCTCTTCAGAAATGAGGAAGTACGAAGACTCGTTGCCAAGTACAAGAAGACCGCACAGAAGGAAATAACCGCACTTATTAAGGACAAACACGGTGTTGGACTTAGTGTACCACCAGGGTACCAAGTAGCATTAGATAAAGATGATTTTACCTGGTTAAGGAAAGACAAGGAAGTAGGGGAACATGCCATTACACAGTCTCTTTTGGTTTACAACATTCCATACACAGACAGCGCTTTGACGACCACGAACCTCATCCTGATGAGAAATGCGATGACCAAAAGCTACATTCCAGGGGGTGCAGAAGGGTCATATCAGAAATGTTTCGAAGAGTATCCCGTACTCGTTTCTGAAATGTCCATCGACAGTCTGTACACCAAAGAAATACGAGGGCTTTGGAACATGCACAACGAGTTCATGGGTGGTCCTTTCGCTCATTACGCTGTAGTTAAACCAGGAGCCCCGAACATCCTCATTGTTGATGCCTTTTGCTATGCACCCAACTTCGACAAGCGGGATCAGTTAATAGAGCTTGAGTGCATCGCTAAAACACTTTCCTGGAAGTAGTTTTCTTAACTGCTTGAAAGAACTTTTTGAAGCACCCTAAATTTGTATCTTTCGTTCATGCGCAGTTTAACTCTGACGCTGCTAGCGACCCTCACTACTCTGCTCTCCTTCCATCCTGTTAAATCTCAGGATCAATACGGCCTTCCCTTTATTCTCAATTATTCTGCAAGGGAATTCAAAGGATCAAGTACGGTGTGGGCAATTTCACAGGACCAACGTGGACTGATGTACTTCGGTTTAGCCAACGAAGTGAAAGAGTTTGATGGTAAGATGTGGCATTCCTTAAGTATTGGGTCCAACACTTGCCGATCCATGGACCATGGAACTGATGAGCGAACTTACGTTGGACTTAAGGAAGATTTCGGCTACTTCCATGCAGATTCACTGAATGAGTTGCACTATGTTTCTCTAGCGAATAAAGTACCAAAAGAGCATAGAGATTACAGAGACATTTGGAATACCCACTTCACCAGGTATGGGGTATTCTTTTTTGCTTTCAACAAGGTATTTCAATATATAGATGATACCGTAGTTGTCCACGAACAAAGATTTAGCGCTCATCTCGCCTTCGAGACAGATGGTGAGTTGTTTGCGATTACCAAGCGCGATGGACTAAAGAAATTCAACGGAAAAAAGTTTACCTCAGTTAAAGGAGGTGAATGGCTTGCAGGTCAGAAAGTATTCTTCGGAGATAAAGTTGACGAAAGAACACTACTTGTATACAGTAGCAGTGCAGGTTTCTTCTTTATCAATACCCTTACCGGTGAAACGGAAGACTTCAAAGTGCATAATGAGCAGGAGCTCATGGATGCTCAAGTTTATCATGGCGTGGAAGTTAGCGATCGGATCTGGGCATTTGCTACACTGGAGAATGGCGTATACGTTGTTGATCGGGAAGGAAATATTATTGGGCATTTCACTACTGAAAATGGACTTATATCCAACAATGTCAAATACCTTTTCGTTGATGAGCATAGCGGATTATGGGCCGCAACTGCGAAAGGAATTTCATTCATAGATGTTTCCTTACCACTTGCCTTTTACAGCACCAAACAAGGATTACTTGGTTATCCTCGTGATGTTGGACATTTCAATGGTCAAACATTGGTTGCCACAGGCAATGGCGTCTACCGGTACAATCCAGATGCCAAATCGTTTAGCGAAACGTTTGAACGCCTTCCTGGATTTGACGGTCAGGTTTGGGAGGTAAAACAATTCAACGGAAAGATTTTAGCAGCAACCTCAGATGGACTTTTTGAAGTTCGTGATGGCCGCGTAGTGCGTATTGTACCGTTTAACACGGTATATCAAATGCTCGTTTCAGAACAGGATACTAACCTCTTGTATCTCGGTCTGTCAGATGGATTGGCCATCTGTTACATGAAGGATGGTAAACTCAACACGCATCAGTTCTTTGAACTAAAAGACAATATTCAAACGATGATTGAAGGTCCTGGTGGACACCTATTATTCGTTTCTCGACTGGATACTTCCATCGTCATCGATGCTTCTTCCTTCAAAGAGCCATTCAAACTTCAAATGCAAGGAATTGGGCTAACTGCAGACCAGCTCCGAAGTCCCGAAAGAAGCAGGTTCAATGGATCTCAATTATTGTATAAACGAACCGGTGGTATCAGATTATCTAAAGAAGGAAGCGTTGTTGACACAAAGTTTCCACGATTGGATAGGCGTTTTCTAGACCCACGATTTAAGCTAATGGCGTTCATTCAGGACGACAACACTGGTTCTATCTGGTGCAAGGGGAAAGTGGATGGAGATTACCTGTTCTTCGAAGCTTATGAAACAGATTCCAGCATCTTCGTTCCTTCCTACTATCCTGGAGTGCGCATCAATGAAAAGCTTTTCAATACCGGACGGCCTGAGATTGTTAAGGGCAAACTTTGGCTGGTAGGTGCGGAAGGAATAGTAACCGTAAATCTTGATAAGACCCAGAAGTTTCAAAAGTCCTTCAACCTCTTGATTCGAAATATACTCTATCAAGACAGCTCCATACATCTTAATTCAACCCTCAGCAGACAGGGCGGGCAATATCAAATTCCATACAAAAACAATCAGCTTAGGTTTGAGTTCTGCGCTCAAGCTTACCAGAATCCTTCATGGAATCAATACCAAGTACAACTTAAAGGCTATGAGAACGAATGGACTAGCTGGTCTTCAGACCCTTTTAAAGAATATGCGAATCTTCCTGAGGGCGACTACATTTTCAGGGTAAGAGCCCGTAACATATACCATGTAGTTTGCGAGGAACAACAGTTCTCATTCACAATTCTTCCGCCATGGTATAGAACCTGGTGGGCGTACACTTGCTATGGCTTTATCCTGGTAACATTTGCCTTACTCATCAACAAGTTGAGTACCTATAGATTACGCAGGGCGAAGATCAGTCTGGAGCAAAAAGTATTGGAACGAACTAAAATTATCGACAAGGAGAAACGAAAGCTCCTTACGCTTACTGCAGAGCTCGAAAACAAGAACAAAGACATCACAGACAGTATTGTCTACGCTAGGCGCATTCAACATTCTATTCTTCCCCCACTCGATCAATTCAAGGGGATTTTCAAAGATTCTTTCGTTTTATATGAACCAAGAGACATCGTAAGTGGCGACTTCTATTGGTACACCTTTATTAATGACGTTTGCATTCTGGCCGTTGGGGATTGTACCGGACATGGTGTTCCGGGTGCATTCATGAGCATGATCAGCTCTACGTTGATTAATCAAATCGTTACGAAGGCAGACATCAATGCACCTGAAGACGCTATCAATATCCTTGAGCAGGATCTGCGTACTACACTCACCCGAGGAAGTGAGGACGGACTCGATATGAACGATGGATTGGATCTTTCAATGATGGCTTTCCATACAAAAACAAATTGGGTTCAGTATGCTGGCGCTAAGCGACCGATGTACCATATTCGGAACGGCAAGCTTTCTATTTTCGATGGCAACATCCACGCCATTGGCGGTAAAATGGCTGAGGACAAAGAATTCACTGGTCATGATCTATACGTAGAGAAGGGTGATAATATCTACATCTTCTCAGATGGCTATCCAGATCAATTTGGTGGACCTAAGTTCAAGAAATTTAAGATCAAACGGCTTCAGGATCTACTGATTGAAATCTCCGGGCTACCAATGCGTGAGCAGAAGAAAATCTTAATGGACACCTTTAACGAGTGGCGCGGGGAGTACGAACAAGTAGATGATCTGCTATTTGTAGGAATCAAGGTCACCTAATTTTTTTCACCCTACCCTGTATCTTTTTTAGAATCGCCAGTTGTATAGATGTAAGGTGATTAAAAAGTGAGTACAAGTACAGGTATATCAAAAGTGTTGCAAGCTCAGAATTCCATATCTTCTTCAACAAGGTCGGAGCATCAGATCATGAGTCTTGAGGAAGAGATCATAAAGGCAGCCAAGGAGGAGCTTAGAGCTTTCAAACCACTTTACGAGAAGTACCACGAACAGATCTTTCGATTTGTCTACCAAAGAGTAACCGACAAGGAAGCAGCATACGATATCACTTCTCAGGTCTTTCTCAAGGCGATGCAAAACATTTCGAAGTATCAGTTCCGGGGCTTGCCATTCTCGTCATGGTTATACCGTATCGCGCGTAACACTTGTCATGATGCCTTCAAAGAAGAGAAAGCAACCCGTGCACTGAAGGCCCGGTCTGAAATTCTTGATGACTTGTTCGAGAGCTATGACCACGTGAAGGATGAAAATAGGGTTGCTCTACTTGATCTGCTATCGGGATTATCAGATGCAGATCTAGAATTGGTCGAAATGAGATTCTTTGAGGAGAGATCCTTCAAGGAAATCGGAGAGATCACTGGTATGACAGAAAACAATGCAAAGGTGAAGGTCTACCGGATTATTGAACGAATGAAAAAAAGAACTAAGACAAAAGGTGATGAATAAGAAACCAAAGATCATCATAGACGAACCTCAGGTCCCCTCAGAAGAGATCAGAAGCAGACAGGACTTCGAAGGACTGGTGCAGCAGGTTCCAGCTGGTCTAAAACCATGGTATAAGAGTCCATGGATTATGGCTTCAGCAGCAGCGGTAGTGATCGCAGTTTCTACAATTGGCTTTTGGCCAGGTGGAAATGAAGACAGACTTACCAATGATGAAAACCAGAACAACACAACCGAAGTAATTGACAACAATCAGCTTGCATCGGTTACCAAGAAAACTATCAAGCCACCAGTACCGGAACTTGATATTCCATTCAATAAGTATACTACAAATGGTAACAAGAAAACCGTTATCGAACACCATACTGGTTCAGAGATCACAATCCCTGCCCACGCGTTTATAGATCGCGAAGGAAATGAGGTGAAAGGTGATATCAGGATTGAGTATAGAGAGTTCCATGATGTGGTAGATCAGGTACTGTGTGGAATTCCAATGACCTACGAGCACGAAGGTGCAGAACATCAGTTCGAATCAGCTGGTATGATGCAGATTTTTGCGTATCAGGGAGATCAGCGTGTATTCCTTGATCCAGAGAAACCGATTGACGTGAAGATGCGCAGTCATTACAAAGGGAACCATTACAACCTTTATGAATTCGATACTACAGCAGGAGAATGGTTGGATATCGGGAAAGATAAAGTGGTTATTGAGAAGGCGGATGAAGCTACAGAATCTCCAACTGACTTCTTCGCAGAAATGGATAATGAAAAGCCTACACACGAGAGGATCGTGCCCACACAGAAGAAAAAGGTTGACGAAGCCAAAGATGAATTGGCGGTGATCAAAAGAGATATCGCTAAAGCTGAAGATGCGAAACCAATTTCTCCCAAGAAGGCCAATCCAAAACGCTATAGCTTCGATATTGACATCGATCCGAAGGAATTTCCTGAGCTGAAAAGCTTTACCAGCGTGCTGTTTGAAGTTGACCCAAAAAGTAAGTTTGAGGCGAATTACTACGAAATGCAATGGACCGACATTGAACTGGCTTCAAAGGAAAACAGCACTTATGAGATGACTTTGTGGAGAGGAAAAACCAAGAAGACATTCGAGGTTTACCCAGTGTTCGATGAAAAGAACTTTGCTTCAGCCAAGAAGCAATTCGAGAACAACATGAAGTTCTACAAGGATGATCTTGCGAAGCGCAGAAAAGCTGAAAAGGACAAGCAAAAGGAGTTGAAAGACTTGATTGAGAGAATGGAGAATGCTTATGCTGAGCGCATGGAAGCAATCAAGAAGCAACAGGAAAAAGCAAGAACCATTTACGCTTCACAGGATAAAGTATATCGAGTATTTCAGGCTAAGAGCTTCGGTACGTACAACTGTGACTCACCGAAAATGTGGCCTAAAGGATGTACAGTCTTTGCGAACTATGAAGTTCCGGGTATGGACTCGCTGTACTTCAATCAGATTGTATTGGTAGAACGAGGAAGAAACTTGTACTTCTCACTAACCGGCATGAAAAGCAGAAGGTACAAGGTAAACCCATCAGAGAATAACGTGGTGTGGGGAATCACTCAGGACGGAGATCTGGCGTACACTTCAGATGAAGACTTCAAGGGTCTGAAAAGAGGTGTAGAGCAGAAGAGGCGGTTTAAGCTCAACTTAGTTAAGAAAGAGGAGCTTACTGCTGAAAAGATCAAGGAAGTCCTGAATATCTAAAACGGAAGGGAGGCGGATGTTTGATCAAATCCATAGGTCCATTAGGCGGTTTTCCGCCTTCCTCTGTTTGCTACTGGTGGTGGCGGGTACCGTTAGTGCGCAGCGCAAAACAATTAAGATTCGAAAGGCTTCTATCAATGGCGTTTACGTTTGCAAAGGATATCAGCCGGAAGCAATTCTTGACTGGGAAAGCACTGGAGGATCTTCGGCCAAAGGAGTGGTTAGAAACATCGAGCTGAATCAGGAATACAGAAAGTTGAGGCGGAAGAACAGAAAGTACACAACGTATGCCATCAACACGGCTCCTGAAAAGCTGGTCTTATACTATACCAAGAAAAGCTACAAGCATTTCCAGAAACGATTTCACAAGAACAAGTTGAAGCGCTTCGATTCGAAGGAGCTGGCTTTAAGTGAAAGCAAGGGTAAAACAGTGATTGCCGATGGAAAGAAGATTGTTTGGGTATCGTTTCCATTAGAGGATAAGATTGAATGCTACCATCCACGTTTTGTTGGTGAAGGAAGTCCACAGTGCACTTTCGAACACGTCAATATGAGTGTGGTAAATGCAATTGCACCAGAGCAAAAGCACAAGGGCAGATTATTACCCAGAGACCACAGGAATCCGGGCGCGCTATCAAACAACATGTTTAGATAACATTTAAAACGTACGAACGAGGAGATGAGAACAGGTACTATTGTTACCGTGCATATACTATTGCTAATTAGCGTATCCGTTAGTGCACAGAAGCTCAATGCCAGGAACTATAAGAAGAAAATGAAACCTCCAGGGGCAACTGCGGTGGACTGGAACTTCTATTGTGACAATTCCGAAGTGAACAATTTTAGCTGGATTGAATACATGTATTGGACCGAGCGCGTGTTCGGAAAAAACTCAAGTAGGTACAAAGCCACATTGCCTGATACATTGGTATGGTTCGAGCGTAAGTGTGTGAAGGAGTACACTGCATTCTATTTACGACATCCCAAATACAGAGACTATCCAGTGGTGGGCATTACGCGCGAACAGGCATTGGCTTTTACCAACTGGAGAACAGACAGGGTGCTGGAGTATATGCTGATCAGGATCGGTGCGCTGGCTCCTGATCCTAATCAAACTGCAGACAATCACTTCACGACAGCCAAATGGGCCGCCTGGGGAAAGAACGGACACAAAGTGGCATCACAATACCCTTACTACATCAAGTATCGACTGCCTGACCTTCGCGACCGGACAAGAATGTTACAATACCGTGATTCACTGCAGAAGCACGACAAAGGATATCTCAAAAATCAGGGATCTTCTGAAGTTGTTACGTATCTTAAAGAGGTACAGATTGCCACGGAACCATGTAAACTGGACTCACTGTATCAAGAGCCGATGCGGAAAGTAAGTCCGGGATACAGAGAAAAGGATCACTATTTGTATAACCTTGAAGGAAATGTTTCAGAATGGCTATCTGATGAGAAACTTCCTCCGATAGGGTCCAATTGGACAACTGGACTTGTGAAGAACCCACACAAGATGAAGCCACGTCCAAATGGAGTAAGTTACAGTACGGGGTTCAGAAATGTATGCAGTTGGGAAAGACTCTGG
The DNA here is from genome assembly GCA_034509125.1 of Monilaria moniliformis. NCBI lineage: Eukaryota > Viridiplantae > Streptophyta > Magnoliopsida > Caryophyllales > Aizoaceae > Monilaria > Monilaria moniliformis. The sequence goes on along the minus strand of JAYDZE010069959.1, from coordinate 20,240 downwards.
TAACGTATATCGCTATGATGATTGCAGGATTAACTTTCGGTCAAACTGGCACTATTACAGTGAAGAAACCGAACACTATTCCGGCAATGCTAATGGGCGAATGGCAACTTTCTAAATACATCACGCAAGACATCGACACTTATATCATGCGAAAGAGCCAGCGAGGTAAACTGCTTAAGACGAAAATTGGCTTTAAGACTGATGCGACCTATTATGAAACCAACGCTCGCATGGATACCATCTATGGGCAGTTCAGGGTAATGAAAGAAAAACGGCTAGTTGTTACTGACAGAAAATCTGAAATGGCTTTGTACAACAATACCGAGTTCATGATTGACAAACTAACACCAGACTCTCTGGTGCTTGGAATGGGCAATATTTCAGACCTACAAATGGTTTTTATTAGACGCACCAGTACTGTTCAATGAGGAGATTTATAACCATACTGTTGCTATTGGCAGCCGGCTTTTCTTACGGACAACGTAAGTTGCGTGGCACGCTGTCGGTTAGAAAGGTTAAACCCCTGGAAAGTGTACTCATCGGTCAGTGGAAGTTAGACCATGTACGACATGATTACAAGATCAGCAACCGACCAGGTTGGATGCTGGCATTCGATCAACGTGGTTATACTATTGAAATAGTGAGTCAGGATACCATTTACGGCCAGTTCAAGATTCTACCCAGTGGCAAGGTTCGTATGCTGGAGAGAAGATGTACTGCTTCCAATGAGCCACACCCAGACATAGATTTTAGTATACCAAGAAGGGAGGCCAAAACAGATACCATAACCTTGGTTAGACAGGTTGACCGTTACTACTTTGAAGACTGGGTTTACGTTCGCAAGCTTTGAAAACGCTGTTAGTCATAACATTGTTCAGCCTGGCTACTTGCGTCATTGGCCAAACAGGTAAACGTGGTACCATCCGAGTAACCAATCCATCTGGTGATCTAATAACTGGTTTATGGAGAATTACGGGATCGGTAAAATCTGGTGCCAACTTCAAAATCCCTACTTCATTAGCCTTTGCCAAAGACGGAAAGACTTGTGAAATAGCGGGAAGAGATACCACCTATGGCACCTACTTGCGATATGAGAAGGTTTACCTTGGTATCAAAGACCGATACAGAAATATGAAGACCCAACCAGGTTTACTTTTCCAAATTGTAGAGTTAACTGACAAGACTTTAGTGCTTAAGACCGTATCTGAACTGGGACAGGGAGAAACAACCATCAGCTATCGTAGAAAAGAGAGTTGAGTTTTTCACCCTATCTTAGATTATGCGGCTATTGCTCCTGATTTTCTTTCCTATTTCCGTTTTTGCTCAGGTTAAATTCAGTCCACAGATGCTGAATGAACCTCGCAAGCATAAGCGTGCGTTAGAAGAAGCTTTCCAATGGACCGAATTAGAGCAATGGTCACGTGGAGTAAAACCAGGACCAGTTCTCGAATACGGATACGCCTCTGGAGATTTTGACAAGGGCACGCGAATAAGTGTTGACCCTCTACGCATAGACACGATCCAAATCATTTTTACGCAATACCCAAAGTGGAAAATCAAGTGGGTTAACAACTACCACGAGCTTCTGGCAAAGCGGGTCAATGCAATCCTGAAGTTAAATCCTGGCCTGAATACTACACGCATCGTTTGGCAGTGTATTGTACAAACGAAGTGTAATTCTGTTGAAGAAGCCAACGCACTATTCCATGGTGCACGGTTTGTTGACAAAGCTGGATCTGATGTTAAGACAGACCCTAATAACCCCCTTGCAGCGTTTAAAACGTACGAAAAGGAAATAGGTGGAATTACCGATTCCACGGCATTCAACATTATAAATAAAACTGAATTACCGGGTAATGCGATTCTTGTCATCGACTGGACCGCGAGCATGCACCAATATGGTTTGCAGGTTCTTATGTGGCATACCCTCAACCAATCCAAGAGTCCGTTTGTTGGCATGGTTTTGTTCAATGATGGAAATATGAAAGCAGACAACGCAAAAACTCCGGGCAAGACAGGAGGAGTGTACATACACGATCTTACCTCACCAGAGGAGCTGGTCAAGGTGATGCGACTTGTGCAACAACAAGGTGTAGGCGGGGACAATCAGGAGAACGATGTGGAGGCCATAGTTGAAGCGATCAAAGAATACCCGAATGCTGAAAACGTAATTCTGATTGCAGATAACAATTCATGTATGAGAGACATACAGATCGTGAAGAAGGTATCCAAGCCCGTGTTTCCGGTAATGTGCGGTGTGCTAGGGAAAGTGATTAACGCACAATACGTAAAGCTTGCCTATGACACAAAAGGAGGCATCTTCACGATTGATGAGCAATTGCGCAACATCAAACTTGGGCCAGATAATAGCACATGGATCAACAACCGTAAGTTCAGAAGGAATGACTTTGGTGAGTTTAAACTCGCTGACCCTTCTTTGGACCCAATTAAAGTAGTTTGCCCGTAGGTTAGCTATCTTTGTATTCCAATTTTACGATATGAAACGATTGACGTCTTTTTTGGTGCTGAATATTCTTGTACCAGTTCTACTTCTTGCACAAGGTGAATCAAGTCTTCTATGGAAGATTACCGGCAAGGGACTTGACAAACCGTCTTACCTATATGGAACAATCCACATCCAGGATAAACGCGTTTTTCAGTATGGTGAACCAGTGAAAAAAGCGTTCAAAGAATGTGATGCTTATGCGATGGAAGTATTGATGGATGAAGTAGATCAAAAAGGTATGAGGGAGCAAATGCTGATGAAAGATGGGTCGTTAAAAAAACTACTCTCAGAAAAGGATTGGAAAGAATTAGACGAAGCATTGAAGAGCAAGCTCGGGATGGGTGCAATGATCTTTGATAAAATGAAACCGTTCTTTGTTAGCGCGCAACTTATGCAATCTGGCCTCAAGAAAGATATGCCTCTAGCGCTTGATCTAGACTTTCTCAAGAAGGCTCGCGATGGCGGCAAAACTGCTCTTGGAATTGAGAAAATTGAAGAACAGCTATCTGCTATTGATGCCATTACACTTGAAGAACAAGCAAAGATGCTCATGAGTAATGTGCGAGATACAACTTCCAAAGCAGAGCAGTTTGATAAACTGATTGCTTCCTACTTAAAAGGTGACCTGAGCGCCCTTGGGGAGCTAATGAATGACACTACAATGCCATCCAACTTCACCGAAGAGTTTCTTGATAAAAGGAACGTGGTAATGGCGAAGAATATTGGCAAGTTCGCCAAGAAGCAGCCTACCTTTAACGCAGTTGGGGCTGCGCATCTTGGTGGCGAAAAAGGTGTGATTACTTTACTAAGAAAGAAGGGCTACACAGTAGAACCTGTGCCATTCAAATTCGAAACTGAGTAACTAAAGTTCTCCCCTAACAGTAACAACGATATTTCTTCCTGGATCACTGACACCGGAAGCAAATCTTCTATAGTGAACGTCAAGCAGGTTATGAATACCAACTTGCAACCTTAGCCTGTTACTCAACGCCCATTCGGTGTTTAGGTTTAACGTGTACCAAGCAGGTGTACCATCAACCGTTGCAAAATCCTCATTGTCCTCACCGGTTAACGAATAATCCCAGATGTGTTTCCAAGCATTATAGTTAACGAAGAGCGATGTTCGAACTCCATCAGCTAGTGTATAGTTCAATGTTGTTCTTCCATAAATAGGTGGAATGTGACCAAGTGGTGCATTGAATGTAATACTTCGACCAACTGTGTAAGTTCCAGTTGAAATCAATTCCAACTCCTTAGTAGGATTCCATATAATCTTGGCAGATGCGCCATATACGTATCCGATTGCGGCATTCCGGTTCGTTTGGATTTTAGCAACTACTCCATCTATTGGAAGGCTATCCTGACCGTTCAACTGATAGTTTCTTCTTACGATAGCATCTACCAGGTAGGTGTAGAATCCAATGGCATTGATGCGTAACCTGTTCTCACCAAATCCTTTTGTAATACCTATTTCACCCGAATAAGCATACTCTGGAGTAAGTCCATCATTTGGCACAAGAACGAATCCATTCTTCTCTCTTACCTTCCCAATATCATCGATGTTTGGATTTCTGAACGCTGATCCTGCAGTTGCGTTAATTCTCCAACTATCCGTTGGTTTGAACACATAATTGACGCTTCCGGTAATGGCCCCGTTATCGTTTTCAATCCTTGTAAAAGGAAGTTTGTAGAAAGTGGTATCGATGAAGTTAGCTTCCAACATCGTTCGTGAATACCGCGTTCCCAAATAGAGGATATGTTTATCCCATTCCTTTTTCAATGTTAGATAAGCGGAAGTAGTTAACATGTTACTTCCTCCGTCTGGGTATCTCTCAATCGCACTACCGAGTTGAGGTGGATCGGTATTGATATCCTCCGTAAATGCAATTGACTTCACATCATTGTAATAACCTTCAAGACCATATTGAAGGATCATATTACCTCCTCCGAAGTCTTTCACAAAGTCAGCATTGAAGCCATATACCAATACATCCTCATTGCGTATAGTTCGCAAGGTGTCTCCAAACGCTCTGTTGATTCTATCCTCATCTATTTTCTGAGCAGACAAAATGATATTCAAACGGTTGAACAAGGCATTGCCTGCCCTGATCGTGGTTTTTAGACTTCCAAAATAACGTTGTTGTGGTCCGTAATACCATTCTGCCCACTTTGGTTGACCATTGCTCATCAATGAGAGTTGATCGTACCGAGGTATATCAGAGCTTCGCGACACTTGCAGGTTTAATGACATCTCAAGACTATCGCTGAACTTATAGCGAAACTTCTGCATCGCGTCCAATTGACCATACGCGGTTCCCACTTGCACCCTATCGTCAGTGTTGGTAATCATCGTATCAACACCATCAACGGTATTCACATAAAATGATGCTGCTCCAAAATCTTCGTAATTAGGGTCCCTGAATGTTCCTGAACGTAAGTCTTGAAATTCTGAGAACGACAATGATGTAAGAGACGACCATCGATTGCCACCCAGAGTAAAATCGACATGTGCTGTGGCTTCATTGTTCGCAGATGCAAAGCGACTGAAGACATTCATCTGTACAATCATGCTGTCTTTCGCTTCCGCGAACTCTGGGTCCTTTGTGTAGTAATGAACCACACCTCCCAATGCATCACTACCATAAATCACAGATCCAGGTCCAAAAAACACTTCGGCTCGTTCCAGCATCGAAGGATCAATGGTAATCGCGTTTTGCAGGTGACCATTTCGATAAATCGCATTGTTCATGCGCACCCCATCCACTACAAGTAACACACGGTTCGCCTCAAAACCTCGAATGACCGGGCTGCCTCCGCCCATCTGACTTTTCTGGACGTATACTTCCCCATCTACCTCCAAAGCATCTGCTGCTGTTGCAGGGTTATTAAAGGCAATTTTCTTACTACTAATCACCTCAATTTTTCTGGTAATGGGCTGCTTTTCTTCCTTTACTCGTGAATCTGAAAAGGTGTAAGGATCCAGCATGATAACATCTAGCTCCAATGCAACAGTCCCTAATGACTTTACCTCATCCACTGTTAGCGTTCGTTTGCGAAACGAAGCATGGCTGATCACTAATGTATCCCTGGTTCCAAAAGCACTCAAGTCAAATGCACCTTTGGCATTAGTAGTTACTTTCTTCTTTCCGGAAGTGTTGATCACATTAACACTCTCGATTGGCTCACCTTGTTCGCCAGATGTTACTTTGATCTTCTGCCCGAAGGTTACAGCAGATATCAGCAGGAAAGAAAGGGTCAAAAGGGAAGTTAATTTCCTCACGAAAATACGGTTTCAAGCACCTCTAAAGATCGGATATTCTTGAGGGCTTCCAAATGTAATTCATAATAACGTATAACTGCATCAAGCAGTTCTTTGCGTCCAGCATTGCTAAGAATTAATCCAGAAGCCTGATCATAATTGCGCGTAAGGATGAATTTAAAGTCACCAATTAATTCTTCACCAATATAATATGCGTAAGGTGGAATTTCACTGGTAAACACAGCCTCAACCAAATCGAAATACTTAGCGTCTTCTATATTAGTCAGGTCGGGCTCACACCCAAGGAATCTGGTTAACTTCCAAAGGAACCAAAGGTGCCAATTAACTGCGTACGGTTCATCATCCAATTCACGGATGCAATCGCAGATAAAATCAAAAACCACCTCATCTTGCTCACTGGTAGTCAAAACGGACTCCAGCACCTCAGCTGTAAACATTGCAATCGCAGTCTTTCTGATGTCTTCATGGATAGTTGCCGGCACCTGCACCATTCTTGTCTCGTTGCCATTGAACAACTCTCCTTTACCAGACGTGTAGGACAGCTCTACCACCGTTAGTGGCTCAAGATGTGATTTACGTTTCTTCTTGCTTTTTGGGGAAACTCCTCTGATTACGAAGTCCATTCTACCTCTTTCTCTGGTATAAGACTGTACCACAAAAGAGCTGTCACCATATTTTCTTCGACCCAGAATGATGCACTCCGTTACCCCTTTCATGCTACTGTGTAATGATGATCTTCTGTGTAACCTGTGTGTCGCCAGTGGCTGACGAAAGCTTCAGGAAATATAATCCTTTCCCTTGTGCTGGACTCAAAAGCTTACCAATATCATAATCAGTCTGATCTGAGTAATTGATGTCCTCAGCAACTACTTTCCCTTGAACATCATGTATAGAAATCCTTGTACCATATGGCACTCCACTAATCTTCATGGCATCCCGAGGAGCTGGGTTTGGGTACACCACTGGTGCGTTTAGCTCTGCAACGTTAGGCGAAGCAAGAAACTTCAACGACATAATTCCCTTGGCCGTTCCAACAAACAATTCACTGGAGGAAGGGTCCAATTTTAATGTCAATACATGGTTCGAAAACAATGGACTGTTTTCTTCTGTGAAATGCGCAAGTACGATATCACAATCAGGACTCAAAAGATAAAGACCTGAATTGGAGGTTGCTATCCATTTAAGGTTACCGTCATCTGAAGCAATGGCGTTAATTGTCTCGTAAGCAAGCATTCTCTCTCCCGTGCGATACTTATCCTGGGCAATTGTTAAATCCATATTGCCATTGAACAATTCAGCTGTTGATTGACAACTTGCCAAACCATCGTTGGTACCTAGCCAAACTTTCCCCTGACGGTCAAGATGCAAGCATGATGTATAGGAGCCTGGAATAGATCCGTTTCCTATCAAACCCGAAAGCCCGATCCATTCATCATCGGTTTCATTGAGAATGGTTCCCTTGTGATCATACACCGCTGCTCGCCCATCTTTAGAAGCTAGTGCCCAAACATAGTTCTCGTCATCTACCATCACTTCGCCAACTGCTGTTGTTTGCTGAATGGTCTGTCCAAGACTAAATGACTTCCAAGTACCATTTGTAGTTCGGACCTGAAGTGGAGTTGAGGTATAACAGTTGGTAACCCACATGTTGCCTCCTGCATCGAAATCAATGCCACCCACGCCTACCCAGTACAACTCAGGTCTGGATTGAATGGTACTGTTCCCTGGTCCATGGATATTCACAAGTTGGTCATTGTCGAATTCTAACAATCCCCTGCTCCAACACCCCACAAAAATGTGGTCTGGGTCAGACGGATCTGCTTTCACTTTTACAAAATCATAGCACGTGTCCAATTCAGAATGATTAATACCGTTGACGGTATTCCAATCTTCATCCCGATAATGGAACAAACCATCTATCCTCCAGAAATTATTCCAGCTACTGTTTCGACCACCCGGTGCAACCCAAACACCTTCGCTTGTGATCTCGATATCCATCACATTGCTAGTTAAAGGCCCATCAGGAACGAAGTATTGCTTGATCAACATATTGGTGTCGATCTCAATGAGACCAGCATATCCAGAAGCCAACCAATAATGACTTCGCGAATCTCTTAATACCTCCTTCGGGCCCTGGCCAAAAAAATCTTGCACAATAGCACCGTTCGCATTCAGTAACTGAAAACTGTTGTTGTGCGAAATCAACATGCCGTTATTGTATCCTTGCATGGACCAACTGTTTCTGCTCGTTGTCTGAATGACCTTACTCCAAGCCCCATTCACCCTTTGAAAAGCAGAATCACCGTTATAAGCAGTCTCTTTGATATTGACCCACGGCACACCATTCAATGAGCTTACCAAATTGGTTCGATGCCCAGTGAAGAATGTATCAGCTACCCACTGATTGTGATCAATCAAATTCTTATTCATGTCTCCATAATACAACCCGAGATCCGTAGCTGCGAAACTGGTATCACGTTCAACCATTAGATCATTTACCCGAAGATTAGTGCCACTATTTCCAATGATATACGATTCTTCGATCTGGTAGGTCTTAAGATTCATTCTCGTTATGCCGTAACCGCAGCAGATGAATGCATAGTCATTCCAAGTTATAATCTCGTATATGTTCTTATCCCCTATGATCGCACTTGATTTAATGCCAGACACATTTCGAACACTATTGCCTTCGACTATGTCAATATTGCCATTTGAATACCCTACTATCAGCATCTGCTTGTCCTGAACGAATTGTATATCGCTGATCAAGGCTTCATTCAATCCATCAATCTTGCTAAGCCGTACGGTCTCTTTTGTTTCAAAATCAATGGAGAAAATTGCATGCTTTGTATGTGCATACACCTTGTCGTTTGAGAGTGAAATTCCTTCCACATCATTGTAGGGCAAATGGTCCTTCCAGATCACCGAAGGGTTCTGACTGACACCCAAAACTGGGGCCAACAATATGAGCCAGAGCAGGCGCATTACTTACTAATTTACGAAGAGGATCTTTGCCACGTGGTCTTGACGTCCACTTGGACTAACTGACAAAACGTGATATACTCCAGATGCCGCTCTACGGCCGTCAAACGACTTTCCATTCCATATAGCCTGACCTCCTAATGAAAGGGTCTCATAGATAACATTACCAGCAGCATCAGTGATTTTCACATCCGAATCACCCATGAGGCCTTTGATAGCAATAAGTCCATCATATCCAGGTCTCACAGGGTTGGGGTAAACCACTACAGAATCATAATTCGCCTGTGGTGCCGTTGCGGTGCTTTTGAACGAAATAATCCCTTTATCCGTACCAAAGAGTACCTCGCCATTCTCATCATTTACAGCTATTGCTGAAATAGCGTCCGAGTATAAAGGGCTGTTGGATTTGGTGAAGTGGAAGACTTCACGAAGTCCATCTTCAGTCATCAGGAACGCACCAGCTTTCTCTGTACCAAACCACTTTCGATTTGCACCATCCACTGTAACGCTGGTAACAGATTCAGCTTCAAGTAAGATTTGTGCAGTACCATCCTGCTCTATGAGTATCTGCTGTGCGTCAAAGTCTCCTCCGTCAAATACATTTCCAGGTGCATATACCACTGCTACACCTTCATTGGATCCGATCCACATCTCCCCGTCCAAGTCCTTCTTGATACTGAATATCCTATCTCCATGAAGATCTCCCTGACCTCCCGTACTCGTAAGTACCCGAATTTCATCATCGCTTTCGTCCAAAAGTGTTCCGTTGTAATCGTAAACAACGATCCGATTTGCTTTAGGTTGAACGATCCAGATGCGATTGAAGTCATCAATTTCAATATGCGTTATCTCGGTATTGTCGTCTGCGTAAGGAGTCAAGCTAAAGTTCTTCCATGTTCCTCCTTTTGTTAGCAACGCCAGTCCTTTAAAGTGGTATGAATTCGTCATCCACAAATGACCTTCACTGTCAAACTTCAATCCACCAACGCCAACCCAACCATTTGAACCATTTCTTTCTTCCAATGCTGAGTTCCCTTTGTAATAAACTGTCTTTAACTTGTCGTCTTCGAATTCCAACAAACCTCTACCCCATGATGCAGCAAAGAACCTTGAAGGGTTTTTAGGGTCGATAGCCACCGCAACTACATCAAATGCTGTATCCAAAGCAGCGTTATTGAACCAGTAATGGGAGGTCCAGTTGTTGTCTTTGAAATGATAAGCACCATCGCGTGTATACTTATTCAAAAAGGCATTTGTATACCCCCCAGCCGCCACTGCAATTGTTGTTCCTGACACATCCATGTCAAATACGAAAGGTGTTGCAGGGCCATTAGGTGTGTAGAATTCAGCCTTCCAACTATTCAGTGCCCGTACCAATCCATAGTACTGATCTGCAACATATATCCAACCATCAGATGCCCGCAGGGCTTGTTTCGGGAAAGGTGAAATCGAATTGTTGTATGAGAATATCTCTTCCTTTTTGACCATTGCAGTATCGAAAACATCTATGTTACCATTGTGGGTGATGAAGATTCTTTCGCCAATCACATTCAAGTCAACATTATCGAGCCCGTATACCTCGCTTAATTGCGACCATGTTGAATTATCAAGTTCGTACAGGGTGTCACCGTTATATACAGTGGTTGCTCTATTGGCCAGCAGTTTTGTACCAAATGCCGCTAAAGCATTGTACTTAACAACAGGGACAGTCCCTAGTACGGACCAGCTGGAGAAGTCAGACAAATTAGGGCTGCTTAAAGAAGCCTGATAGATACCGACATCCGTTGCAGCATAGATATCTCCGTTGTAGAAATCTACATCATTAACGTGTACATAACTGCTTTGTGGACCAATGAGGTATGTCTCCTTGATTTCGTTCTTGCTAACATCAACCACAACAATTCCGAATCCGCACGACATATAAGCCAGAGAACCAAAGAAGGTGATTTGGTTGATCCCTTTGTCTCCGATGATATCACTATTCTTGATGGCTGGAATATTGATGATTTCATTGTTCTTAATCACATCAACATTACCGTTGACATACGCAATCACAAGTGCGTTCTCAACAATGTTGTAGCGCAAAGCTCCAATACCTACATCTGACAGTCCGTCTATAGTAGAAAGTCGGTCGACAACAAAATCTTCCTTATTGAATGAGAAGACCGCAGAATTGGTTGCACAATAGACCTTATCGGATGATTCCGTTACTGCGATAGCGTCATTAAATGGCAGGTGATCACGCCACGTTCCAATCGGACCTTCCCATGAAGAATTGGCCAATTGTTGAGCGCCCGTAACCATTGTTACGCAGGTAAATATGGAGAGAAGAACCTTCCTCATTGTGCAACACAATAAACTCTTTGTATCGCCTATTATTGCTCCAAATTACTATATATTTGGCTCCTATTTTTCTGAATCGAGCGATACGTCTCAGAAAAAACAATTTTCTGGCCGCGTAGTTCAACTGGATAGAATATCAGATTTCGGCTCTGAGGGTTGGGGGTTCGAATCCTCCCGCGGTCACTAAAAAACCAAAACGCAATAACGGCACCGAAGCGAGCAAAAACAAAGCTCGCTTTTGTTTTGTGGGAGCGCAGGAGACGCAATTGCTTTGCAATTGGCGTTTTGATTTAGACTTCGGACTAGGGATGATCTGCAATCCTCCAAAAACAACCTTAGATACCCCAACAGCGGTCGGCTTCTCACCCCGGCAGCGCACACACCTGGCCCTGGATCAAAATCAGTCCTCCTTGTAAACTCACCAACAGCGTAAACGAAGCCTGAGCTATCAGTAGTAATAGCCCTAACTTGATTAATGCAGTTATTACTAGAATGTGTACACGGACAAGTGATAGCCCAGCCTTGCGATTGACCACTGATGTGACCGTAAAGTATTATTGCAAGAACAAAGACAAAAGATGTTTTGCCATGTGAATCTTTGTTAGTTGGATTTAATGACCCTGACTACTCCAGTCTTCGTAACGATACTGAAAATTCCAGATTGAATCCCTTGGAAATCAAGATGGGCAATATTGCTATTTGCCAGACCTCTCATTACAACAGAACCAATACTATTGTGCACAGTATATTGCCCAATTATCGATTCGGACTCTATCGATACAAACCTTTTAGTAGGATTTGGATATACTGTGTAATGTTTAGTGTCGATTTTCTCAATATTTACCGGGAAATTAGGTGAGATTTTGGCGATAAAGAAGTCAGCAGCACCTGCACCAACAAAATTGGCCGTAGCAGGACTTGGGTCAAGGTCACAAGTACTCTCAAACCTACCAGCAACATAGACATCATTGGCACCACTAGGAATAACTCTGTTGGCTACATCTGTTCCGTTCGTGCCTCCCATTGCCGCCACCCAATCATAAGCCAACAGAGAATCGAGAGTCAATACATAAATATCACTTTTCGTGCCTAGAGCGGTTTTATTCACATTACCAGGGGACGGGTCAAAATCAGTCGTGCCAAAAAATGCACCTCCAATGACCACATTCAAATCACTATCGTAATGCACGTCCCAAGGAATCTCATTCGCAGTTCCACCAAATGTCGCACCCCGAACGAAAGTCCCAGCACTTGATAACAACTGAACGTAAACGTCATTCCCACCAGCGGAAGTCTTCGTAAATGTTCCTCCTCCTGGATCTAGATCTATATTCGTTGAGAAGGTACCAACAGAAATTACTCTACCGTCCGGAAGAACCTTAAGATCATATGGAGTGAGAGTACTTAGGCCTGACGTAACAGCACCCCACACGAAATTTCCAAGCGAATCCAATTTAACATGATAGACGTCCACTGAATGGAAATGATTCGCATGAAAAGTACCTGGTCCAGGGTCAAGGTCTACCAAGGAATCCATGAACGCTCCTGAGAGAACACATCCATTATCTGGGGTAACATCGAATCCTCCATAGGTTGTAAAAGAAGTTGTTCCACCAAATGATGCCACCCACCGTAGGGACCCATTCGAATTCAAATTCAGTGCAAACTGGTTACTATTACTTACTCCGTACTCAACACTTCTCCCAGGACCAGGGTCGAAATCACAAGAATCACCAAAACTTCCTGAAAGCACAATCCTATCATGTGAATCTATTTCAACCTCATCTGCGGTCTCTGTGCTTGAATTTCCAAATGTTTTAGTCCATAGATAGTTACCACTTGAATCTAACTTGAGTACAAATATGTTCTTGTTGGTGTTGGACCAAGATTTGATGGTATCCACCCCAACACCTGGGTCAAAATCCTGCATTCCAGAAAATTGGCCAACAATTACAATATTACCATGACTATCAATGGCTAGATCTTGTGCATCACAGTTACCGATGCCGCCAACTTGCTTTGCAAAAATGAAATTTCCGCTCGAATCTTGTTTCAGGACAAAAAGATCCCGGGTTCCCGTCATATTAAACACCCCAGGGCCATTATCGAAGTCGATGGTACCAGTGAACCATCCTGTGGAGTATAAGTTACCCTTTCCATCTCGGCAGAAACCCATGACAGCATCAGAACTAGTAGAACCATAGCCTTGTGCCCATCTTAGAACTTGGGCATTTGAGAGGTATATACAACAGACTAGTATGGCGGTTAAAATCGGTTTCATGATGCTAACTTAGGTGAAAAACGGGCATATAACAACCTTAGATACCCCAACAGCGGTCGGCTTCTCACCCCGGCAGCGCACACACCTGGCCCGTTTCTGAAATTGCCTACCAGGCAATTTCCACCCGAAACGTCCCCTCCCGCGGTCACTAAAAAATCAAAATGGTGTCAAGTTGTATGTAATATATCGGGTGTTTAATCGGTCAACAACCGATTGTATATATATTATTTATCATGTTTTTATTGTTATATTTATGTTGTTTAATCGGAATATTACCGATTATTACACAAATATCTAACACTATGGAGATTCGTGATTTACTCAAGAAATACTCTGAAACCCCGATAACAAGACAATTAATACTGGAACTACTAAAAAACTACAAGCGTCCTAATGACAAAATAAGTGAGCTCCTAAAAAACGGTGACCTTATTTCAATTCGAAGAGGATTGTATCTACCAGGACCCAAACTACAGACATCGTTACCAGAACCTTTCTTAATCGCTAATCATCTTCGTGGACCAAGTTATGTAACAATGGAATCTGCCTTAGATTTTTGGCAACTAATTCCAGAACGCACTTATGAGACGATATCAGCTACCACCAGACCCTCAAAAAAGTACAAAACTAAGGCGGGTAGATTTTCATACCGACAGCTTCCCTTACCCTACTATTCTTACGGGATACGCAATATAAAACTCACAAAGACACAATCTGTTCTAATAGCATCAGCAGAAAAAGCCATTTGCGATAAAATTATCCTCACACCACACGTTAACCTCCGAAGTGTTCCTCAGACTCAAGCATTTCTTATTGAAGATTTACGAATAGACTCTGCTGACTTAAAAAAGCTCAAACGTGGACTTATCCGCACTTGGATACAGAATGCACCAAAGCAGCACAGTATTGCAATGCTCCATAAAACCTTACAAAGACTATGATCAAAGAATGGATAAAAGAATACGACCCTAAGAACGAGGAAGAAATACTACACGCTCTAAGAGAAATTATGCAGGAAATAACATTGGCTGCCCTTTCCAGAACAGATTTCTTTGAACATGCAGCCTTCTATGGTGGAACGGCACTTAGAATATTCTACAAATTGGATAGGTTCTCTGAAGACATGGATTTCTCGTTACTAAAGTCAGAACCAGAATTCTCATTGGAACCATACTTTGAAGCAATTGTAGAAGAATTCAATGCGCTTGGATTCACAGTGAAAGTTCGAGAAAAGAAAAAGGCAACACAATCAAGCATCGATTCCGCATTTTTGAAATCAGAGACTGTACTACAGGAAATAGTTCTTCAAGAAACTGTTGAACAAATAGGAGCCAACTCCAAATCCAACAGAAATATTAAAATCAAGATTGAGGTAGATAAGGAACCTCCTTTGAAATTCTCCACAGAGCAAAAACTACTAATCAGACCTCATTCATTTTATGTCAAGTGCTTTACACCTTCATCGCTATTTGCCGGTAAACTACATGCGTTATTGTACCGAAAATGGAAGAATCGAGTAAAAGGCAGGGATTGGTATGATATGGAGTGGTATATCAAACAAGGTATTCCTTTAGATGTCACACATTTCCTGGAAAGAGCGCTCGACACAAAAGATTGGGCTAACAATGAAATAACAAAGGATCAGATTCTTCAAGAACTTGAACAAAAAATTGAATCAGTTTCCACAGGAAATATCAAAGAGGACGTAGTAAGATTTATAAAAGACGAGAACGCCCTCGATATTTGGAGTGTGGACTACTTTAAAGAACTTATTCAACATATGAAATTTGAGAATCTACCTTGATCTTCACTGTTCTTAGTTCACCAACAAAAAAGCCCCTCGTTTCCGAGAGGCTTTCTGTTAAGTACGATTCGTACTATTTCTTTACAAGTCTGAAAGTCTGATGTTTTCCGTTCATGCGAACAGATAGCATGTACATTCCTTCAGATTGCTCACGTAAATCAATTGATTTCGTATTACGCGGATTCGCTGCCATCCAAACTTTTCTACCAGAGATGTCAAATAGCTCCAATTGATCGAAGTAATCTCCATCAGGGATAGAAAGGTTGAAGATGCCTTTAGAAGGGTTAGGCGCAATTTTAACAATGCTGCCTAGTGGACCTTCAGCAATTCCAGTACACCATACAACTGTGATCATCACAGAATCAGTATTCTGACATCCAACAGTATCTGTGTAGTAGATCCAATGGTCACCAATCTGAGCAACGGCAGGATCAAAAGAGTTACCAGATACACCAGTACCGCTGTAGTTTCCACCCGCAGGCGTTCCAGCAGGAAGTGTAAGGTTTCCAGCAGAAGTACAGATAGTGTCCTGGCTTAATGCTCCCAGAACAGTTACCTGACCAGAATCAATTACGGTCACCGTGAATGTACATGAGTCAGTTCCTGCACTGTTGGTGGTAACGAACGTGTTCGTTGTTGTTCCAACAGGGAATTGCGAGCCATTGGGAAGTCCAGAAGTTTGCGTTGTAGGCTGACCCGCGCCACCCCAAGAAAACTTCACAAACCCGTGTCCCATGTTAGCGCCACCTGTATTGTTTTGGTTAGTACCGCCATTGAAGGAGCCACCTCCTCCACCAACGCCTGCACCAGCACTGTTAGAACCTGAACCGCCACCAGAGTAGCCACCGCCACCGGCACCTACAACATAACCAGAACCGGTACCTCCACCACCAAAGCCACCACGGGCTCCACCAGTACCACCAGCTCCTCCGTTGAGAAAGGAGTGACCACCTGTATTCGCAGTCCAGCCGTCTTGACCGTCAGTTAGGAAACCACCACCAGCGCCAGAAGCGAATGATGCTCCGATGTTGCCACCGTTTCCGTTAGCACCACCAGTTCCGCCACCACCAGCACCAGTTCCGCCAGTAGTAGTGACATTTCCATGCTTGTTTGGGGAATCTACCGTTTGTGAAGAACCGCCACCGCCACCTGCGATGATGACTGGATTGTTCGCCATGTCAACAACGAACGTACCACCTCCACCACCATTGGTTGAACCCGTAGCTGATGGGTGCTCTCCAACTAAGACTTGAAAAGTATCGCCTGGTGTTACAGAGAAATCACCAATCATGATAGCGCCAAGTCCACCAGTCGTATTTGAAGAAGATCCCGTTCCGCCTTCAGCACCACGTGCTTCAATGGTAAGATTGGTTACACCCGCTGGCACAATCCAGTTAACAATAGAACCCGTGAACATTAGCGAATCTGCACCAGTGGAACATGTATCTAAGCCTACCGGGGTAGTATAATTGATCACCGCACCACAAAGGTTCGGATCAGTTCCAACGGTAATGTTGGACGGACAGCTGATTGTTGGTGGACACTGCGCATTCGCAGACATCGCTCCAAAACCAACTGCAATAAATAGTAATAATCTTTTCATAAATCAGGTTTAAGTTGAGGGTGCAAAAGTAGGTACAAATAAAAAGGGAGGCAATGCCTCCCTTTATTAATACATCATTCCGATGCTATTTCTTTATAAGTCTAAATGCTTGCTTTTGTCCATTCACACCCACGTGCAGAATGTACAATCCATCTGCGTTTTCTCGCAAATCGATTTGCGTCACATTCTTTGGTTCAGCAGCTGTCCAGATCATTCTTCCACTCGCATCAAATAGTTCCAATTTGTCGAAGTACTCACCCTTTGGAATTGACAACTGGAATAATCCATTCGATGGATTCGGAGAAACTGCAACACCGCTGATAGCGTGCTGCTCAATTCCTACCGTTGTTACAGTCTCGCAAGCAGAGGTATCCGTACAATTACCTACTGTAACGGCCACCGCATAACTTCCATTCGCTGTTGGATTATAGCTCTGCGATGTGGCACCTGGAATCACTGCCATATTGTTGTTACAGTCTAACCATTGGTATGTAGCACTCGATTCATTAGAAACCAATTGCAACGGCCATGTAACTTGCGTCACTGTGTTATTGATAGCCGCAGCTACGTTGACTGTTGTTGTCACAATGCTGTCGCAAGTTGCTCCTTGCAGTACATCCTGGTATACACCTGAGGATCCATATGCACTGTTACCAATATAGAATGTATCACCAGCACAGATGTTAACAGTCTGTGAGCTTGAGTCAGGATTACAAACCTTGGTAATGATCACGTAACCAATGCTATCATTGGCTCCCACCATGTTCATTTGGTTATTGCCAGAATTATAAGATCCGGCACCACCGCCACCGCCACTGTTGTGACCACCAGCACCGCCACCAGAGAATCCACCTCCGCCACCAGCACCTGCATAATTGAAGCCTCGGCCAGCACCACCGCCACCAAATCCTCCGTCTGGATTGTGAACACCTGTCGTGTTATCACCTCCAAATCCTCCGTTCCTTGGGGCCTTTCCACCACTGTTAGGCATATATGCAGCACTTCGGCTATCAATACCGTTCTGACCATTTTGCAACCATCCTGCTCCTCCTGCACCGGAATAGTTGGTGTGCACATTCTTGCTTCCTCCATTGCCATTAGTACCTCCAGCTCCCCCCGGGTCAGGCCCAGACGTGCCTTGCGTTCCAGATGTCAACGTATCACCATCTACACCTGCATTTGTTCTTCCGGCACCACCGCCACCACCTGCAGCGATCATAGGAAACGCGGAACTGGAATCAGTGTACACGAAGCTTCCTCCGCCACCACCTGATTCATAAGGTGCAGGAAGGCCTTCCTGACCAACAATAATTCTAAGCTTGGTTCCTTGCGTAAGGAAAAACTCACCACTCATGTATGCACCTTTGCCTCCAGCCTGATTGGAATTTGTACCTCCATCAGCACCTTTCGCACCGGCCGCTTCAATTCTGTAAGTAGCTGAAACAGGTACTGTCCATACTTGGATACCTTGCTCATACATGTTCAAGTAAGCCGTATTGCTTGCCCAGGTTGTAGCAGAATATGCGGTTTGACATTGCCCTAATGTCGGGCCGTTCAAACCCGTAGCACCAGCAGTGCTGAAGCCATGTGAATTGAATGTGTACAGCTGTGCATTGGCAGAAATTGCTACCATAATCATTGCACTAGCTGTTAACAGGAAGTAATTAAGTTTCATAGGTTTCGTTTAGTAGTTACAGTAAATGTAAGCCCAATACTGCTATCAGGCAAGGACAATAGTTCAAACACAAAAAAGGGAGGCAATGCCTCCCTTTTATAGTTCTATTTATTCAGTCTTACTTTTTGAGCAGTCTGAAGACCTGCTGTTGTCCGTTCATACCCACATGAAGCATGTAAAGTCCATCAGCGTTGTTGGTCAGATCCAATGCTGTAGTATTTCCTGGATCAATAGCTGTCCAAACCTTTCTTCCAGAAGCATCATATAGTTCAAGCTTCTCAAAGTGCTCACCTTGTGGAATGCTCAACTGGAATACTCCATTCGAAGGATTTGGAGCAATAGTTACAATATCGCTTAGTGCACCTTCCTCAATACCCGTACACCAAACCACTGTTATCAATACTGAATCCGTATTCTGACATCCAACAGTATCTGTGTAGTAGATCCAATGATTACCTCTTTCCGCAGTTGCAGGATCAAAAGTGTTTCCTGTTACACCTGTCCCGCTGTAGTTTCCGCCAGCTGGCGTTCCTACAGGAAGTGTTACAGTTCCCGAAGAAGTACAAACGGTATCCTGGCTTAATGCCCCTAGAACAGTTACCTGACCAGAATCGATTACAGTGATTGTAAATGAACATGTATCACTTCCCAAACCGTTTGATGTTACAAACGTGTTGACCGTTGTTCCAACAGGGAACTGAGCACCACTTGGCAATCCAGACGTCTGCGTTGTAGGCTGCGCTGCACCTCCCCAATTAAACTTCACAAATCCATTTCCACTATTTGCCCCCGAAGTATTGCTTTGGTTGGTGCCTCCATTAAAGGATCCCCCCCCTCCTCCAGAATAAGTTCGTGTCTGTTGATGTGAACCAGATCCACCACCTGAATAACCTCCGCCACCAGCACCAGTATAGCCTGCTGCACCGCCACCGCCAAAAGCTCCATTTCTTCCAGCCGAACCACCAGTACCACCTGCACCGCCATTTACGAATGCTCGTCCTGGTCCATTTGGAGTACCATACGAAGGGCTTCCATTAGTAGTGCCAACTCCATCCGTCAGTAGTCCTCCACCGCCAGTGCCAGAATGCCATCCAGTCCAAGGGAAAGTCACACCTCCATTTCCACCAGTACCACCAGCCGAACCGCCACCGTCACCTTGCTGTCCGTTCTGAGTTGTCTGTCCGGGACCACCAGGGACTGCGCCTGAGCCACCCCAAACGTAAGCCATAGCACCGCCACCACCGCCAGCAATGATCAACGGATTGTTTGAAGCGTCTGTGACATACGTGCCACCTCCGCCTGCTCCGCCAGACTGATCCGAGGTATTGATGCCCGCAACACCTTGTTGTCCAACTAAAACCTTCAATACTTGACCAGGAGTTACAGTGAAATCACCAATCATAACTGCTCCCAATCCACCAGTAACACCTGGAGCATCACCACCCTGGGCACCACGCACTTCGATAGTCATCGAATTTACTCCTGTTGGAACAGTCCAGTTAATAATCGAGCCGGAATACATAACAGAATCGGCCCCGAGACCACAAGTGTCCAGACCTACGGGTGTGTTATAATTAATGATAGCGCCACAAAGGTTTGAGTCAGTTCCAACGGTAATGTTCCCTGGGCAACTGATCGTTGGAGGACATTGCGCATTTACCACGTATAATCCGAAAACTGAAACAATCGATAGTATTAGTTTTTTCATGAGATAGGTTTTAGTCGTACGATAAAAATAGGCACAAATAAAAAGGGAGGCAATGCCT
>JAYDZE010069848.1:0-25274 GCA_034509125.1 Monilaria moniliformis | reverse complement strand
AGCAGTAAACACTATTCATGAGGAACGTATCGTGCATTCTGATCTGAAGCCAGCTAATTTTCTTCTGGTGAGAGGTTTCCTGAAGCTAATAGATTTTGGGATTGCCAAGGCTATAATGAGTGACACGACAAACATTCAACGGGACTCACAGGTTTTCTTCTATTATTTTAAAACTTATATTTACTTATGGATGCTAGTTACCTCCTACAAGTAGTTTTACATGCCAGAAAGTCATTAAATCCATAAAAACATGATTACATTTTCTTTTATAATAAAAAGTTTGAGCATTGACAAAAATTCTCTTTAAATCCCCTATGATCTTTCAAGTCTTCAGTCTGGCTATTATAATACTATCTTGATTGAGACATTTATGCATTGACATTTGCATTTCGAATATGCTTCTTCATTTCCTAAGATCATACAAAATTGCAGGTCGGGACCCTAAGTTACATGTCTCCAGAAGCATTTATGTGTAATGAGACAGATGCTAACGGAAACACAATAAAATGTGGTCGTCCTTCTGATATCTGGTCCCTTGGTTGCATCCTCTACCAAATGGTCTATGGACGAACGCCTTTTGCAGAATACAAAACTTTCTGGGCAAAATTCAAAGTCATCACTGATCCGAATCATGAGATCATATACGAACCTCTCCCCAACCCGTCGCTTCTGGATCTCTTGAAGAAATGTCTTGCTTGGGACCGGAATGAGCGTTGGAGGATCCCTGAACTACTCCAACACCCTTTTCTCGTTCCTCCTGTTCCACCTAAATCACCTAGCCCTCCTGACCAACTTTGTACATTGCTTCAACTAATTGCTGAATCAACCGCAGACGATCAAAAGGGTGCGTTGCTATGCTCTCAACTCCACGGCATGCTAACGGACCCAACGGTGTCTGTATCAAGAGACCAGTTGCGCAAGTTTTTGCAAATCCTCAACCGATTGCTTTGAGCTCCGGGAACAGTTAGCTAGCTCGTGAAGAAACTCGAAGACTAGATCAATGCTTCATTTTCTTCAAAAGATTTAGAGTTGTTTATTTCTGTGACAGTCTTATTGTGGTTTAGGTTCCCTTCTTGTTAAGCTTTCATATTCATTTATGCTGATTTGAAGATCATACCATTTCTGGAAAGCGTTGCCTTTGTAATATATATGTAGATATATGTAGAATATTTGGCGGTAATGACAAATGCCACCATCATCGTCATCATCACAAGTAAGCTATCCTTTCAAGTTGTAGTTACAGTTGCTATCACATATTTTGTTGGATTAAGCTTTTGAAGCATATATGGTTGAACAAATTTTTTTGAACCGATTTGGACTGATCAATCTTATCAGTTGAATCAAGTATCTGCTGTTATCTGCTTTGAGTTCGAATGCCACTAAAAAGGGGAGAAAGGAAAGATGTAAAATTGATGGAGAGAAAGACCAATCTTTCAACGTTTTTGATTTTTCCTTTTTTATCTGAATATACGAACTTGGTGTTCTTTTGATTGTTTTCTCCAACAAAAATTGTGATCAAATTAAAAATAATTGACTTACACATGACATATTACTATTTACGTGGCTCTAACTATCAACACCTTATGCTAAGAAAGAAACGGCATGCATTTGTATTTAAAAAAAAAAAACTAGATTCGTGTACTTTGATTGGAATTGCTCGCAGGGGGAAAAAATCAGAAGAGTACTAAGTTCATGTATTTGGATTAAAAAAATTTGAGGGAAAAAACATAAAATATTAAAAGTTCGTGTATTTTCAAGCAAATAATCCTTCGTTTTTCTATATTTTCCAAGGAAGTTTATATGTCACAAAACCACTTGAAGCCCATATTAAATTCATCAAACTGCAGCAAGCATTGCACATTAAACAAGAAAATAAATGGTTACAATCAATGAATATACTATTTGAACCAAGAACTAAACTAGGTTTTAATATTTTCTGTTCTCCTGCACCATGTTGGTATACATTCATGAGTCCATGACTACCATTTTAGCAACAGTAACACAATCTTGCAATGACTCTCAAATCTACCACTCTTACAAGCCATTCGGGAGCAACAATCCGTAGCAGCAGTGGGTGTCTGAGGATCAATCTTCGACTCGAGGATGAAGCTTGTACAAAGCCTCCGCACGAGCTTCCTCCACCTTAGTCATGAGTTCCACCATGAACGGACTCTTTGTTCCATGAGTCACTCGCAGTATGTCCAAGGCTTTCGTCAGTGATCTGACTGCCGCTTCTGTCTCTCCCAGCAACCTGCAAATTCAGACATGTCGACTCAGCTAGCGTTTCCATGGAAGATGAAGGAGACGAGCGCCAACTGGATTGATCACTACGACTAATCTACAGAAAGGCATTTCATGCCCACTTGACTCAGAAAGCATTTCATGCCCACTTGACTCAGAAAATTCTTACCATTCAAATTTCCCACACATATAATATTGTAGTCCAATCAAAGGGTAAGATCTTGGATAGGCTCCTGCATGACCAAAAGGATGTTTAAGCCGCGACGCGAGAAGGGGGAAGAGGCTATCGAAGTTACAACAGTATACAAAATCACTCAGAAACCAATAAATGGAATAGCACATCACAACATCAATTTTGCAGTTGCAACATCTATTTATTCTTCTTAAAGGCAACTTATATGAAGATCTTCTAATGCAGAACCAAAAATCGAACAAGCCAGCTGCACTATACTTGTGTAGCATATCATATCGTCAACTATCAATTTAAACATCTTGGAGGGAAAGCCAGCAATATTATACATCAGCTGATACGGAGTGAAAGGCTGGTGGACTGAATGCATTTGATAAAATGGATTGCATACAAACAATATCGCACAACAGCCATGATAACTTGACTCAATGTGGCTGCTGGAATACAGAAACAGAGAACAAACAGAAAATAGACAATGGAATTTGATAGAAAGACTGAATAAGGAATTACAGAAACTAATCTTCAAATTGAGGCCCTATGGCTAGCCTAAACTACCGTCCCTAAAACTACTTTAAAGACTACATAAAGATTCCTAAATCAAACAAAGACTCTTAAACCAACTATAACTCTATCTCTAAGACTCTACTAATAACAAGACTCTTTAATGAAATAAATACTAATGAAACAAAATACTAATAAAGAACAATAATTAACTAATTCTAATCTGCAGGGAATAGGGAAGGATCCTTATCATCAGCATTCATCTAAGATTCGCCGTATTCATTCTTACAGAAGCATTAGGTAAATGAGGTACATACTCTCATATGCCGGAATTGTCAATCTGCAATATGAAAGTGCTTCCCTCCAATCCTGCAGCTCCATAAATATCTAAAGAAATAGGATTTCGAATAACAATTAGTACAATAACATAGAATAGTTTGTGGCAAAGAAAGGAATCAACCTTGTCATTTGGCAAACAGTCTCCAAAACAAGAAATATTTTTAAGACTATGAAAGTAAATTTCAAACTGCAAACGTACCTTAATGAGAGTCTCCCGATTTCGCATAAGACTGATTGAAAATGGTTGGTACAGCTGTAATTGCAATCCTTCAATCATCTTATAAGCCTCAATTGCCTCAGTCTTATCTGAATCTTTTTAAGGATCCCATTGCTTCTCATCTCTTCAGTTTGACTTTCCATATACAAGTATTGACAAAAATCTGAGGCTTTATCAACTACCTTATTAAAGATGAAAAATGCAAGTAACAAAATCAGAAAGTTCCATGGATACGACCAGAAGAAAGCAACATGGAAGCTTTCTCTGACATTGATTTCAATTCTTTAGTGATGTTAGTAATTTCTTCTTTCTCCCGAAGAAGTCCACATTGCTGGCAAATGAACCCTTTGTTATCTGTCATTAAATAAGAGAGATTAGCAAAGTGACTTCAGAGCTATACAGAAAGTAACAACATTCTCTATTAACAAAGGCGTACCAGAGTCGCGTAGAAGAAATCCATCGCATTGTCTATCCTTGCACCTATAACCTTCCAGAATTGCACTTTCTCGAATATCATCAGATTGTCCCTTAAGCATGGAACGAAACTAGTTCAGAAGACCAGAAAACAGTAGATGTATTCTCAAATTTGTTAAAGAATTTTGCCAAGAAAAGGGGACGGGCTATCCAAAGTACCAATTTTATGCAGCGAGAACAAGCACAAGTGAAATAGTACTGTTCTTTAAGAGCCTTCTGCCGTGTTAAAGTGCTTCCAGCAATATCTACATAACTGATTAATACCTTCAGAAGGCAGTGATAACGATGTATAAGAATACCCGTCAAATTTGAAGAAACATTGATAGCATAACGACCTTCAACACTCAAAAACTTGCAGATGATATCAAACAAAAGGACATTATAAGGTATTTACCTCAGTACCTTTTGGTATATGCTGCATGGCCCGTACAACTGCAAGTCTTCCCTCAAATACTAGGACAGAATTTGGTAAACAACTAAAATAGCCAAAACTAGTCAGAAATACAAATGTAGCAAGGCTGTCTGGCAGAATATTAAGTCTCTGTGAAAATACCTGTGATTTATGATAGAAATGACAGGGTACAGCCCTGTTCCAAGGGTGCTCAATTCGCCGTCACAAATAGTATGTGCATTGCATGCTAGCTGGGTGTTGAAAATAAGAAATGAGACAATAATTCATTGAGACCAGACATGTGCTTGAAGTGACACCACAAATGGTTTCCAATAGATTCAATTACATTCCTAATGCTTCAGTTTCCAAATTCATATGTGACTATAACCACTAAATGCCTTATTTCATACATATTGAAGCATTTAATAGTATATGCATATCAAAGCAACAAAGAATAACATTGCCTGCTGTAACTCGAGCAATGAGTGGGATATCGATAAATCTCCCAGACATGAAATATATGAGCACAGACAAACTAAAAATGAAAAAAAGAAGTTTTTTTTTTTTTGATCTTTTAGTTCATTAGATACCTTAGAAAAATTTTCTGCAATGTCTTTGACGTTGATCAGAGAATCGGGCCACTGGAGTATCAATTTGACAAGGTTAGCCATCTGTGCATACAGCAGCAGCTGTTTCTCATCGATATCTGACATATCTAGTTTAGTTTTGTTAAGAATAAAATAGCTATAGAAGTTTAACATGCTTTGTACCATAGAATGCATAAGTCTGGACTAAACAGTACCCAAGGATACGAGAAACCAATGCTTCCACATACTTGTAACTTTCTGTTGCAGATGTAGGGATAACCTAGCACAGCATTAAAATCATCGACCATCATTAGGCTCATTGCAATTATCTGTATGTGTCGAGCACAAACATTTTACCCCTCAAAGAAGTCGAGCTTCAGAAGATGGTAAAAGACGAAGCAATTGTGCACATATAATGATGAAAAGACCTCCATACTATACAACCCAACCCAACTCCAGCTCAAACTTCTTTTCCCCCCCACACATAGGGCAATCGTTCAATTCCATGACAGATAAAATTCTAATACATAAGTCGAAGATTTAAAGATTTTCCCAAGTGTTCCATTTGATTTAGCGACGTGCTTGAAAATGCAAGTACTAGGCTACCCAAAATGCACTCTTGCATCACAATATTGTAAATGCCACATATAAAATCAACATTCAGTTTAGACAGAGATGCAAAAAGAGGAATTGAAACAATGTATCTATTACATTAAGAATTTCTATGCAACTTAACATAATTATGCAGAGCAAAGATAGGGATAGGTGAAAGCCTTCCTCACGTGAAATGTAAGACATTAGCTATTGCATCCATTTACAATTTTCTTCATTAACCTTTTCTTCGTGATCCAAATTTCAAATCGAAAAGTCTAACATGGGAATCTGCTACTTTACCATCAGCAATCATCAAACTGAGGCACTCACCTTCTCAATTTCCAGCTTTCGCCGTATATAAAGCTTCACCATCAATCGTAAGGATGGCGTGAGTGAATTCACTCTTGGCTTGTCGACCTTCGACAGCACCCTGCACTCTGCAGAATGCAGCTTCCAATCTGACTTCTGAAATTGATCACAAAATGTAGCTACTTATCACACACACAATACAAGAATCCCAGAAAATCACTAAAAATAATCAAACTCCTGTTCAAGATAACAACATCTCCATTCTTTTCAACCCAAAAGCACACCAATCATCACCATATTTACCTGACATTTGCTGCTACAATACCAAACAACATGGCAAGCAGAGCATTTCTTCAGGTTGGTTGATGAAAAGCACCACTCACACTTACACAGAGGCGATTCTTTGTTCTTGTTTGGGACACAAACATATGGATTCTCACTTAATATCACTTCCCCTACAGCTCAAGACAATCAAAATGAATAATTGCAAAAACTCAAGAAATTACTGAATATAAAGAGAAAAGCCAACTTCTTTCTTGACAAACCTGGGGAGAAATCACGCGCGGCGAAAAGGCAGCGGCCCTTTTCTGGAAGCGTCGAAATTTTTAAACTTTTTCCGTTTAATGCTTTCTGTAGTTCTTCCATTAACGCGGAAACTCGAATTTCGCTACTGTTTAAAGTTGCAGAGAACGAAGTAATTTGAAGTTTCTATTTTCTCGGGTCCTCGGGCCGGCCCGTTAGGAATTGGGCCGAGAGTAATTAGGCCCGACCCGCTGGCCCGTTTTGACGGTTCAAGTTGCAATTTTTTTCAATTTCCGCATGATAATGAAAAATCCCTGAAAAACCTGTGAAATACTGACAATTGTTTTCTCCGCCTTCACTACCAGTCTCCCATGCTCTTCGTAACCAGCTCGCCTCGCATTCTCTCTCTAATAAAACCTCTCCCGTTTCTCTCTCTTCAAAACCTCGGCTTCTCCCCGAAGAATCTCTGCCTATCATCAAGTATAACTCATTAACTTCCGCGATCAGTGTTTGCATTTCTGCGTATGTGATACGAAGAGCTAACTAATTTTTCATTTCAGAAATGGAGTCAGAATCATCTACAAAGCTCGTGCTTTGCGGAAAATCGGCTGCGGAGGATGAATTGGCGCGGTGCTTGAAGACGAACAACGCTTTGAAACTTCCCGATGGATCTCCGGTGACTGTGTGTTTGCATTCGGAGAGTGAGAGTGCTGGTAATGATAACGACGACGTTTTTCGTATGAACACGTACATGAATTCTATCTCGACTTCCCGTTTTGGAAGGCTGCTCGTTTACTCTCCTCGATTAGCTTCCACGCATGATGTTGTTGCTAAGTAAGGCTTTCGTTTTATTGCATTTTTAGTTTAGGTAAATGTAGTTTATGTTAAAGAGTTTTATACATTTATGATGTTTTGTTTTGACGTATTTTTTGGCAGTAATTTTGGTGAATTGCCTATTGGCTCTGTGTGTGTTGCTGACGTGCAGTTTAAGGGCAGAGGTATTAATCTGTGTTTTCATATTGTGCGTTGGAATGCATCTATCTATCCATATTATGTGTAATTGTTGATTAGATCTGGTTCGGGTTTCCAGGCCGGTCAAAGAATGTGTGGGAGTCACCAAAGGGATGCCTTCTCTTTTCATTCACGTTACAGATGCAGGATGGGAGAGTGGTTCCACTTGTGCAGTATGTGGTTTGTTTGGCTATGACTGAAGCAGTTAATGATGTATGTCGAAGAAATGTAAGTGCTTTTGCTGAGTGTTGCTTGTGTCCATTTGTCAAACGAAAATAGGATAGAACCTCGCTTGGATAGTCATGAAATGTGTCGATTGCCTATCCTGTTCGAGTTAGTTACATGATAAAACTCTTTAGCTGTCCAAGCTAAGTTGTTGCTGAAGAACCTTTGCAGGATAAGTGTGTGAAACAGTGCTCAACTTTTAACCTGTATAGATATTGATAGTTATAGTAAGGATAGATGAATCAGAGGTCATGCTTAATTGAATAAGTTAGGCTCGTAAAGATAGTGCATCTTAACTGGTGGCAACCAGTGACGATGATAACTTTGAGGAGTAGCCTGAAATTGAACGTTTATTAGAAGTTCATGCATGCTCCAATCAAGATCCAAATTAGGTTTAGGTGGTTTTGTCCTTTCTGCTTATTCAAACCAAATAGAAGATGTTACGTCATTTGTTACAAACTTAGTTGGTTCTGATAGTTGTTTATTGCAGTTGCTATCCAAGTACTTTAGCAGTTCAGCTCTTTTACAAAAGTTGTATAAGTTCTAGGTTTAATGTTAGTTACACACAGTGAGTCAAGGCCCTTTCTTTACAAAGAGCGTTGGTTATAGAGGCCTGTTTGCAAGCTTTGTATCACAAAGTCCTCGAGAAAGCTTGATATGGAGTGGAGCCCTTAACTTTTTCTTGATGCTTCAGATTTTGTGATATGTTGTGTTGATTTGCATTCTCAATAATTCATAATTGCATCACAAGGGGCTTACTGCAATTATACCTGCAGACATTGAGCTTACATGAGAGCTGAGTGCATGAAAATTGATCCCCTTGTTAGAGCTTTTCACTAGAGGTCAGATACATGATGTTTCTTTAGGTTGTGGTCACAAGTGTGGCTGATATAAATGTTGCAATACAATTGTGCTCTCTTCACTGTGTAAGTGTGGAGTATGACTTCTTTACCAATGATTGTGTCTAATTTTATGTACAATTTCGTAAACAACATAAGGTTGTAGATGTGGAATTCTTTAATTTGATTGAATTTCATTATCAACAAATTATATATAAAGTAGGCTAACATTCTCCAGGAGTTCTGATGAATTCAATCTAGTGTCCAGGACCCTGAGCAGGCCTAGGGGACATTGTGTCCTTTTCCAATGAGAGAATGTGGTAGGGGTTGTGACGGTTGTCTAGACTGTGATTTTACTTAAAAAAACTGAGGTGTTCCTGCAAATGATTTAACTATATTCTCTGGCTTCTTTGGATTGTAAAATCATAAATTTTATCTGTTGATTAGTTTTGATATCTCATTTTCCAGTTTACAGTGCATATCTTTAGCTTATTCTTGATCTTTTTTTCTACTTCCTTTTTATTATTCGCATCTTGATACCCGTACCATTTCAGGGAATGCCTTCACTAGATGTTCGGATAAAGTGGCCAAATGATCTGTATTTAGATGGTCTTAAAGTGGGTGGCATTTTGTGTACATCAACATATAAGTCTAAAAAGTTCAATATCAGTGCTGGTAAATACTCTTCTCCTTGATGGGTTGTTAGCAGACAAGTTCTCCGTGTATTTACATGCTTTGAAAGATTCACTCTTTTATTTCTGCCACACCCCCTTCCCACCTATTGAAACTGAGTCATGTATGGTCATGTTACTATATGGTATAACATCAAACAATCGTCAAAATTACAAGGGTTTCCACTGAGGTACTTGTATTATATTTTTAGGAATCGGCTTGAATATCGATAATCAAAGACCAACAACATGCTTGAATGCTGTGCTGCAGAGGTTGGGGTATGCTGCGAATCAATTACAGCATGAAGATATTATGGCAGCTTTCTTCAATAAATTTGAGGTCTTTCATGATATCTTCCTCAGCCAAGGTGATCATTTTCCCTCTATCTCTCTGCTAGTGTTACGGTTTTTTCTTTGTTTTTCCTAGCTGAAAAGTGATATACCAATCAAACATTGGAGGTGACTTCCATATTCTTTTATTTAGAGTATGGTTTCGACATAAAAATATCTGGGTATTGGCATGATCTCTTTGTTCATATCTCTCTGAATGTTTTCAGTTCAATTAACGGAACAAAAAACAAAGGAAACAATGACAATGTATTTTGTGCCATTAAACAACCAAATTTATCTCCTAAGAATTAATATGTGCTCAGAGAAATGATTTTCTCGCCAAAAAGAACAGGTCTGTGAATATCATTATGCTTGATGTTTACAATTTAATGTTCAAGTATGGCACTCTTTGATTCCATTTGGGTTTGATTTTGCACTTTCACACCCGATTATCAATTCAATGAAAAATATCATAGATATATTCAACTTGTTTAGACACTGAGTAAACATTTTATGGATTTCTTTATGTTAGTAAAATTATGTTGGTTTGCAGAACTAGTACTTTCCAATAGCTTATTCTGAAAGCTCAGGTGGTTAATTTTGTTATGTAGGCTTTCAAGCACTGGAGAACCTCTACTATAAAACATGGCTTCACAGGTAAGACAATAAAGTGGTGATTCCTGGCACAAGCCATATTGTGTATGGCTGTGAAAGAAATCCCATGTAGGTTTTTGTATCTATTTTACGAAAATATATTTCGGTTTATCTATCATGTGATTATGTTGATAATAATATCAGCAAAAAATTGAAAAATATGAGGTTCTGGTACTTTTTTTTTCAATGTTGTTTTTCAAATGTCCTAATATCTTCCCTGATCATGGTTTGAAAATTGTCTAGAGACTGACTGACATCAATGTTTACATAGATACTTACCATTTGTTTTATGCAAGTTGTATAAAATCCATATTGATGATCCACGAGAACGGGAAATATCAGGAAAATATCTGATCATTTCATCTCTGTTTCGGCCAAGGGGTGTGGAAACATATATTCAGGCTTCCACAAGCGAAAATGGATGTACTTATATATCTTGCTCCAGAATGTTGAATTTTGAAAATAAGGAAAGGAAGTGAAGAAGTACATTAAATAGATTGAAATTTACTGCTTTGCATGTTTCTGTTATTACAGCAGATGTGCATTTACACTTCTGAATCCAATGTAAAAAAAATAAATTAGGCCTATGGCTATGACTACCATAACCACCAATGTCATTGTCTCTTGTCCTGTCATTACTAAGACCACCTATATGCATTGCATGCATAAAACTGGAAAAAAAAAAAAAAAAAAAAAAAAGAAGAAGAAAAGGAAGGCAAAGTATTCACATCATTGATTATGTACAGTGTAACTGTCGTGATCTTTAATTATGAAAGAACTAGGTTTTGATTCTTAAGAAGAGTCATATATAAAGTTTCCAATCATGTAAAGATCTAGCCTGAATATTTATTAACAAGTGATCACCAGAATGAAGAAATTTTCTGGTCATTTTGAAAAAATGCAATGATTTACAGATGAGTGAGTTTAATAGAATATGGTGATTTTTTTGCTTCTTATTATGTAACTTGCATGCAGCGGACAGCGAGTTATTGTACAGGAAAAGAATGAGAGCGAAGACCAAGTTTCTGAAAATGCTGTCACAATCCAGGTGAATATTATGGAAACATGGTTACAAGAGCATCCACTTTGCTTTGGTCCTCGAGCAATTGCTGGAGGCTATTACAATCTCACTTATGAAACTTTGATTAATCATCTCTAACTTTACATGAAACGAGATAAGGTGAATGACTGATTGTTTAGTTTCTTCAAAATTTATTGAGGGGGCACTTCACTGAGAGCTCTTTTCTGAAGGATGAATGCACATTTTAAGAAATCCTAGCTTGCATCCATTAATCCTTAATTCTTGATGTTCATACAACAGCTCTTTGTTTTTCTTATTCCCCCTGTTTTTTTAACCTTTTGTGTTTACTATTACTTTCATTTGTTTGCTGATGCACATAAGAGCAACGCAGATATGGGAAACCTATTATTTTTGTTTACAGAAAATATCTCGAGTTAGGAAGAATTAACCAATTTGGTATCAACATGTAAGGTACAAGTAAAATAAGTAAAATTACTGAAGTTCAAATAACAGTGGCCTAACTGTTATTTATTATTGTCCAAGTGCGTATTGTTATAGCAAAAAACTTCTGCTTCTCAGGGCTTGACACCTTCTGGATATTTATTGGCTGCCACTGATGATGGTCAGATATGCGAGCTTCATCCAGATGGAAATAGGTACTCATAGATCCCGTTATTTCTAATCTTAAAGCAATCCAGCAATCAAACTAGTATGACCACAGAAGCATGAAGTAGTCTGCTTATTTATACAAATATAGTTTCCTAAAATAGGAAAATTATTGAAATATAACATTTTTTTTTGGCAACTAGCAGTGAAATTATCATCACACTTCAATTTGTTTTTAGCATGTCAAAGATCCAGATTTGTTATGTAGCCAGAGAATTTAAAATATCAGTCTTGGTTCAAACCTCTGAATAATTGAAAACTGATGTTTAAATCAAAAACTTGGTATATTCAGTTAAATATAATGCAGTTGATTTCAGCTTTCGGGTTTATAAGAAGTGTTAAACCTGTGATATTCCCATATTTTTTTTATCTTTTTATTTTTAAATACCCTGACATGCAACTTCTTTGTAAGTTTCATCAAGTTAGATCGTTGATTTGATGTTTCCTGCTTGCCCTGTCTATGGTCTAAATGATTGTAAGTGATGCCCGCCACTAGAAGTTGTACCTGTGCATGGTCTTTTGCAGCTAGCATCTCTGTTGCATTTGTCTTAATGCCATATGGCAAATATTCTTCACATGTGAAATGTGAACACATGTAGCTCCTGCTTGTTTTTGTGCACCGTGATGCTAACTTTTCCTGTTCTTTCCCGAAATCCCATATCTAGGAAAGGAGAGAAGGAGAAGTTTAGAAAGATACTAGACTGATTCCTTTGTTATTCCACCGTTACTACTATTAGATATCACAACTAGACGGCGACTTAAGTTTCTCTTGATCTGGCAGAAGCTCTAATCCCCATCAGGAACAAGCACCTTTCGCCTTTCACTTTCGCTACCTAACAAACACTGTGGCTCGCACACTGGACCTCTCCACTCACATTCTATTTGACACTATTCAACCGTCCTCTTCCCACACTGTACTCAAAACGGAAAGAGAAGAACAATGCCACTACTTCCCC
The DNA here is from genome assembly GCA_034509125.1 of Monilaria moniliformis. Classification (NCBI taxonomy): domain Eukaryota; kingdom Viridiplantae; phylum Streptophyta; class Magnoliopsida; order Caryophyllales; family Aizoaceae; genus Monilaria; species Monilaria moniliformis. The sequence continues at coordinate 12,536 of JAYDZE010069848.1, read as the reverse complement.
TCACATTCCTTATTCCGTTTATGCAGACGGAGGGCGTGGGGGCATCCCGTGGCCCGCCGTTGCAATAATTTGTCCCTCCTAAATGTTTAATGCAATTCTGTCGTATGCATTTATCTGTTGTTTTCCTCTGTGTTATCCCATCTGCGTGCGTTGATGCTCTCTAACTTTGCTACCCATGTGGCTACAGTTTCGATTTCTTTCAAGGACTGGTCAGAAGGAAATTGGCTTGAACAAGCTTTCATTCCAACTTTAAAGGAAAAAAGGGGCCATCACCATCTTCGCCATGTGAATTCATCACCTGTGAGTCTCCCCCTTTTTTTTTATTACTTCTTCTCTTACTTTATTACATTTTACTCAGTTTTGGCATGATTGAATTCCTAGGTTAGCCTGGCTTTTTCGACGTAAAAGACAAGGTTTGAATGATTTGTTCGAAGAAGATATGGACTGAACCGGGCCCAGTTGGATCGACTCTATCTTCACTTTCTCTGTGTTGTGAATCTTTACTTGTATAAAAAGAGTCTTGTTTTAGTTTACCTAATATATTTTTAATTTAAAGGGCACTAATATATTCGATTATAAATTTATTACAAGGTTATACGTGCAACGCACATATTCTCTACTTTTACAGTAACAATTATAACGAACACAAGCCCCAGATACTCCAACTGGTGCGACCTCTTGTCTATAACAGAGTCTTGAATCCGAGTAACGCAAGTAATAACAAGCGTAACGTAATGCAAGTGGGCAATAGAGGATCCGAGTCGATGTAATTTTAATAAAAAAACGAGATTGGATGTTTGTTGGTATACCGAAATACGGTACGGTGGTTAATAGTTGTCGTGACTTATGAGGGGTGGGCTGCTGCCGCTATGTTGGAAACGAATCGAATATTATGTCGGGATTTTTCTATTTAAATTTAGTCGAATTAAAATATAGAAAAGTTTATTCGAATTCGATCCGATGATAATGCTATTATATATTCGATTCCTGTGATTGGATAATAAATAATGGGGGAGCATAAATTTTGAGCAAAAACTAGATATTATGAGAAAAGTCGATTTTTAAATTTAAATTGATTGAGGATTAAATTAATCTATGGTGGGAATATTAAATCATTATTTCAATATTCGTACTCTTTTACCCGAACTTGACCTCCAAAAAACTCAAATAACATATATATTAAAAGTTCTTATTTAACTAGTCTAATTATGACGATGAAGCACAATTTAGTTAGTAACATGTTTTTTCTCTAAGTAATAAGTTCATAGACGGATATATGTATAGGTGGGGAAGGGCTTGACCTCTTCGTCTTTTTCTTTTTTCTATTATCGAATTTATCGAAATTGCTGAAAATTATCTTCAGTCCTTACTAAATTGATGATACTAAGATTGAATTACTAGAGGTTGGAGGATTAATAAGGGATAAAATTGCATAAAAAGTGAATAGTAAAGAAATTTGGCTGCAAAAGATGAGTTTGAGAGAGATAATTTTTACGTTAACATAATCATATATATATATATATATATATATATATGTGTGTGTGTGTGTGTGTGTGTGTTTGTAAGAAAATAGGTTCAATGAGAGTCCCTACTAACATTATTTTCCGCATCTACTCCTGAATAGGTCGGGGTTCAAGCCACCTCAAATGTGTATGTGTGAGTGTTTAATTCAAAAAATAAAGGAAGACAAAATTAGTGTAGTTATTTCAAGGTAAATCGAGACTTTAAGCTCTGGATTTCCATGCATTGTAGTCAAAGATCCTATTTGTCGTGTTGATAAAGCAAAGCAAATCGCGCTTTGCATTTTATCAAATCAATGAAATCATGGTTAGATAGATACGGTTGTGGGGTCGTGCGGGTTCGGTCGATCTCTCCGTCGATCCACGAGTACTGAATTTTTTTATTAAATTCGGTTTTTCGAGCTATCGACGACCCCATGTGCAGCAGCTTTACCCACGCGACCCCACTTTATATGATAGTGACTATTATATTTATTATTAATTTCTCACAAATTTCATTTTTCTGGATTTGTAGTTCCTTTTCACATGCTTAATCATGTTTCGTGGACCCTTTTCAAACTAATGTCTTCCCATCTTTCACATTATTATGCGTTACATTCCAATAAATTAAATGATTCGATATATAATTTTTTCAGATTTATCACGCACATATTTAAAATGATTCGAATCTCCGATCTATTGGTTAAACGGAAAATATTTTAATAAAATAATTTGATATTAAGTTAATGATGAATGGTCGAAAATCTAGTTTAATCATACATATCAATCTCGAAGAACGTGACGCTCAACTTTGAAATTCGATTAACTACTCATCATAGGGGCCCATGGTCTAGACTAGCCAATATAATCTAGAATTTATAAAGCATGATTACAGTTAAAACTAGGTAAATTAGTGAAAACGACAACTATTTTATTATTATTAGTAGTATTAGTATTTATTTAAATCAACGAGAATAATGATTTTTTTACGTGCTAATTGTGATTGAGATTTGACATATTAGCAATAATTACAACAAGATTTAAAATATGTAACGAAATTAAGAATAAGGAGGTTTTTTTTTTGGGGGGTGCCAACTTGGCCCACCCGACGAGCCGGGTGGAGGTGGACCCGAGTGCACACAGTCCCTTGATATCACCACCTTTACCACTAGGCCACAAGGCTCAGATATTAAGAATAAGGAGGTTGTGGTAGAAATATAAAACCATAATTTATCGACACATAATTACTTATAAAATAATATAAAAAGTATTATTCGTTATTGTTTTATCTCACAAACGTTTTTTTTTATTATTATTATCATTAAATTTTACTTTACTACTTCATTATCATTTTGCAATAAATTTTTTATGGGATTTGAATTCAGAATCTCTTGCTAAGAAGAGTCTTTAGTGCCTCTGTTTTGTCACTTGAATTAAATTTTATTGGCATTTTACGATATAGATTATATATAATAATGACATCATATAAAACTTTATTCTTGGAAAATAGCTTAGTGGCAACATAGTAAATAAAAACCATATACGGTATGATATATTATCGAATGACAGTTGCAATTTTCCTTCACCATTAATTATGAAAATAGAAAGAAAATATTGAAAAAGAAGGTTGTGCATTTGATGACACACACCACACACAAACTTTTTATTTACTATTCTAATTTTAGATTGAAAATAAAAATATAAAAGAAAAATATTATTTGCACCGACATTTATAATTGCAATTGTAATTCTTGACTTTTTATTGAGCCGTGATTATTTATATTGAATTTCATACCAAATTAGGCCAAATTGTCAAAATAAATAAATAAACAAAATCAACTTTTTAAACAAAAAATAACTCGTTGTTTCAAAATTGGCGTTTCACAAATAAATAAATTTATTATGAACAATTCCATCTACAATTTTGGAATAATATTTGGTTTGAATATTTGTCTTTGTGTTGTTTGAGAAACACTGTCGTCGAATTTGAGAAACACTGTCGCCGGTTCCGGTTTCGAATTTTTTTGAATTGGAACCTGCTTGGGAAGAAATTTCGAGGTTCTGGTTTTGACCTGAAACTAGTACCGATTTCATTTCAAAATCGACGGTTTTTTTTCGGTTTCCAACAATTTTTTACGATTTTTTCGATTTCGGGCACCGCTGATTTTTGGTTCTATTTTTGTAAACCATGACCGGACCGACATAACTGTTTAGTCAATTCAAGGTAGACTCATTTTTATTGTTTACAGTTCGAAAACTAAAATTGGCGGTTCCAATTTAATCATGTATCGCTAGGTAAAAGTTCCTTTAAACTCGGTCGATAATGATTTATGATGGTTGATTTTTTATTTTATTTTTAACTTTGGTAAGATTTAAATCTCAGAAGTTCACTTCATTCAATCAAATTATTCTAGTTTAAAATGGGATTCAATTTATTGGGATTTATTTGAATTCATTAGATCGGCTCTCCGTCTCACAATACTAGTGCTCTAAAATATAATTCACTTTCTTAATTTGAATTTCTAAAATATAGTCCATTTTCTTAATTTAAAATTATTTTAAAACTTTGTTTTATTAAAATAATTTTATTTATTAATTTTTAATAATATACAGAACAATAAATCTGAACAAAATAAAATAATTACATATAATAATTGTTTTCTAAGAATGTTTTTTTTAATTTTTTTTTGAATGTTTATACAAATTATTGAATTTAAATAAAAATATCATACATTCGAATTCAATTTCATATAACTGCAATTCGAAATGAATTCCAAATCGAAAAAGATTATTATCGAGATCCCCTAACAAAATCATCACCAAATCCCAAACCAATTAAAAAATAATTAAATTCCAATCACGTACAATAATAAGAGGGACATTTCACTCATAATTTATTTTTCACATCTACAGGAGACATTCCCAAAATCTTCAAACATCAAATTACCCAAAAAAAATGTATAGACAAGTGTGACAGCAGAATTTCCAGCTGGAACTAAATTGTCTCGCAATAAATTATGAAATATTCCATACATGTATATATAAATATATAATAAATTACATAATTTGAGAGATTTGGATACTAATTAATGTTGTTAGCACTAATATTCCCTAAAACCTATTATTAGATTGTAAATGTCTTCATACAACACGGCATTGCTAATTTAATATCAATTAGTTAGAGCCACACTCTACAGGTTGTCTGAATTTCATCTCTGCACGACACCATTTTATTCTTAACTACTTTACAATAATCAAATGTATTTGTTTTTTAATGAAAAAAATTACATTGGCTGATTTGTAGTTTTGAGTTATAAATGTGGCAAGAAAAGCAAATATATCTTGCAATCTTCTTTGATTGATACCCAACAAAGGTAAAACGAGATAGAAATTTTTTTTTACCAAAAATGTCTCAACGTTTAATTTTATGTTTTCGATAATATCCCGACTTCACGAGTCTAAATTTTCAGTGTCAGACTGTGTTTAAATGTGATGTGAAACATATATGATATCACTAAATTATTTAAAGAAGGGCGTTTATGATGATGCGGCGAGGACAGGTGTTCCATGTTACATTCAGAGGGTCATATAGATATTTCGATGCAGAAAAATGGTCTCATGACATTATTAAAAAAAAAATTGAAATGTTATTTGTTATAATTATAAGAAAACATGACATATTTTCTGTTACATGTAACAAGACTCATATATAGCTAATTGTAACTTTGTAGGGATTAAAGAATTTAATGATTACAGTAATCATGTGCTGCTTTACTTGAATTAAAGTTGCAACCTCTTGCAAATGATAAATATACCACTAATGGAGTATTTTATAAATATTAAATATTTTGTTAAAATATATTACTCTTAGTTGGAGAAGCAGTTGGGTTTTCAAGAAAAAAAAAGTAGTTGTTGACTACTCTACTAGAAGCTTGATAAATGGTACTATTGCAAAAATGGACACATTCAATATTTTGATTCTTTAGCACTTGAGGCCAATAGTTGATGCGGAAAAAATTCAATGCTAACAATTTTTTATACGACATGAAAACATTATACGAACGCGTATAAATTAATAGATTAATGTCAAAGTCTTATTGATTTCGTATTCTTATCGGGTCGATCCGATAATGATACGATAATTTTGGATATGATTCGGTTGAGTTCAGGTCGGATTCAGATAATCCATTAGTAATTAATATTATTATTTTTAATTATTATTATTTTATTTTATTATTATTTTAATTAGGGTTGGGCCGTGTCTTTATCGTGTGATTGTAATGTCGTGTCGGGTTTGTGTCGTTATCGTGTCGCTAATAGGTTCTTATCATGTTAGGGTTTGAATGTAAGAGGTCGGGTTCGTGTTCGAGTTTGACTTTATCGAATTAGATCGTTATCAGATCGACCCGATAATAACCCAACCAGCACGAGTTGTCAATTCTAAAAAAAAAAAAAAAAAACTAATCTTTCCTCATTATTATAGAGGGAATGTCAATTCTATACATTTTTATTAGCTATCTATACAAAATATGGTTTTATGGCATTTTTAAAATTTCAACAAAAATACTAATTTTCTTTCTAGTAAGTGAGTAAATAAAAATTTCTATCTTTCAAAAATTCCAAGTCACCGATGAGGCCTAGCTTAAGATATGAGATTGGGATAACTTCTTTTTTTTTTTTTTTAATTGACTTGGGAGAAAAAGAATGAGCAGTGAAATTTGATCCTTAGATCTTTAAATTTATCGAGAAGATAGTCATTCACTACTTAAATACCTTTGAAAAATAGTGAAATAGCAAAAAATATGTGTAGTTGAATAATGCTTAAGAATATGATCACATGTCTTGAAAAAACTATCAACATACACACACTAATACACATAAATATAAAATAAATATCAAATTTAGACTTATAAAATAAGTACAATATCTACCACTTTCACTAAATAACTGTCAACCACGGTAAAATATAACTTTAACTACAATTAAATACTAATTATAGTTATATGTATGTCTACCAATTATATGTATATTCAACATTAGAATCGACCACCTTATAATAATCTATACGAGCCAATCATATGATATAAGAATATTCACGGTCTAACCTCAAAAAATTCAGCTATAATTTTATTTTTAGCTGTCACGTCAATATTTTATTTTTTAGCCATAACACACATAATCCAACCCAATATTTTAGTCATAAATTCAGCAACAACTCTATTTTTTTATTTTAATATTTTTTTATTATTCTTCAATTTCATATATTTATTTAAACTGCAATATTTGTAAAATCAAAATAAATGACTAAAAATTCAAAAATTACTTAATTAAAATTTCTAAAATTATATTAATCCTAAAATTACATTAATTATATACCAAAAAGTACATAATTTAAATTCCTAAATTATATAAATCAAATTCCTAAAATTACATTAATTAAATATACAAAAAATACATTAATTAAATACCAAAAATAATATAATTTAAATTTCTAAAATTACATAAATAAAGAAAAAAACATAATGGGAAAAAAGCAAACAACAAAAAAGAAGAAAAATGGGATGAAATAGCAGAAAAGAAGAAAAAAAAGATATTTAAAAATGCTAAACGCTGGAAATGAGATTCAAACCTACATCCCTTGAATGGAAAGGAAAGGCTTTTGTCACCAGACAATTTCATCTCCTCTTTTATTTACAAATTGAATACAAGTTCTATATAAAGAAATAATTAAAAAAAGAAAAAGGAATATGGTCGCCGCGCGATGTACAGTGCAACTCATCCCCTCCCACCGCAGCAGCCGCTCACTCGGCGTGTGCCGCGGCCACCTCTCACCCCACCCTCCCCATAATGTCGTCGTAGCCACGTTTACGGCTGCACTGCGAATGCTCTAACCGGCATTTAACAACCACTTTTAATAATACCATCAAATATTTTTATATCGAGCTGCATGGTATGATATTTTTGAAAAAAAAGTAGAAATGAAAAAAGGAGGCAAGAGATTACAAACACACGAGCACCATAAAATCCAATTCCCTCGTTGCCACGTTCCTCCAAATTTCTTCAACCCCGCCCTCAACAAAGACTGCTTCTCCACCTCCACCCCCCCAACCCCGCCCCAACTCCAAGTCATCAGCTCACCGGAAAACTCTCCGCGTAGCCCCTAACTTCTCTCCTCAAATTCAATATCAATCTCATATCCAACTATACTTACAACTCTCTTGTATCTATCTACGCCTCAAAATTCGGTTAACTCTCTCTAACAAAATTAATTTATTTCTTATTCTTTCCTTTTTTTCTTTTTTGATTTCTCGACCAAATATTTCAAAAAAAGGAAAGGCGAAAATGCGTGGAGAAATGATCCGAGTACCGAAGCTGTAAATTATGCTGAATTCCGCAATGCATCCCTTCTGCTGCGTGTCATCAATGGCGATCAGCAACTCATCCATGCCTGCGGCGGCGCAATCGCCGTCCGATCCGCTGGCCAGAATTCAGAATTTGGCGGCGATCTCGAGGGTATCGTCGGCGCGTGATTCCGGCGGCGGCGGCGGCACTGTGAGCCTGAGCAATTCGAACAGCAACCATCACAGTCATAATCATGGTCAGAGCCATGTCCATCCCAGCCGCGAAATGAAGATTAACGATATAGTTGGGGACGGGGTTTCGGGGATTTTGTACAAGTGGGTGAATTACGGGAGGGGATGGCGGCCGCGGTGGTTCGTGTTGCAAGACGGGGTATTGAGCTACTATAAGATCCATGGGCCGGATAAGATTGTTGTTAATCAGGAGACGGAGAGAGGATCGCGGGTGATTGGGGAGGAATCGATGCGTCGGGTTATGGGGCAGCATAGCATCCAGAATCATCATCACCGCAATGGAACCGCCGGTTCTCCGGGGAAGAGCCGGACGCCAGTTGGTGAAGTTCATTTAAAGGTTTCGATTCTCTTTTTTTTAACCTTATTTTTGAAGTTCATGATCAGCAATCGTGATTTGCGGACTATATGGTTGATTTCTGAATTGGGAAAATGAGCGAGGATAATGATTCTGTGTGTATTTCCACTGGTTTGAGGGAGATTTTGGTTTTATTTTTGTTTTGGAATGAAAGGATTGACCTTGTTTTGCCACTGCACACAAGTCTTATAACATTAGTAATACTCGAGGATGCAATGTATTTATTGATTTGCATCATCATGTTTCATTTAATACTTACTGTTTTGGTGTTGGTTTTAAGCAACATGTGCATGATTTTATTTGCTATTATATTAAAGAAATGTGTGTTAGGTCTTCTAAAAATTGAGTAGTTCTGTTCAGGTCTCGTCTATTCGAGAGAGCCGATCAGATGATAGGAGATTCTCTATTTTTACGGGTACGAAGAGGCTCCATCTAAGGGCTGAGAGCAGAGAGGATAAATTGGCATGGATGGAAGTATTGCAGACTATGAAGGACATGTTTCCAAGGATGTCCAACAGTGAGTTAATGGCTCCCGTGGACAACCTAGCTGTATCAACAGAAAAGCTTAGACGGAGGTTGTTGGAAGAGGGGGTGAGTGAGGCTGCAATTCAGGACAGTGAGCAGATCATGAAGAATGAGTTCTCTTCACTGCAGAATCAGCTGATGCTCTTGAAACAGAAGCATTGGTTTCTCTTGGACACATTGCGGCAGTTAGAGGTACATGTTAAGATCAGTAGAAAATCTCTTACCGATTCATTTCGGAGTTATTCTTTAGTTTCTTCACAGAGTTATGCACATTAAAGTGCTGTACATTTAGATCTTTTAGCGGGTGACTTGGTGTTTTGAGTGATTGGTTTCTTCTTGTTGTACACTGGCTATAAACACTCTAGATCTTCAGAACTGAAATTGGTTCTTGAATGTCACTGTACTCATTATTACTATATTATTAATTATAAATAATATTAGTGATGCACCTTTGAGGCTTATTTCTCCCTTTGCTCCATTTTCAACCTGTACTACAGCAAGGTGTTTTGTATTAGGCTCTTTTAAAATATTATTATTATTATCATTATTATTTTAATTATCTTCTCCTAATTTAAGTTTTTACTCATACCACTTGGTAGAATACTAAAATAGAGAGAGGGTGCATAGGCTGTTAGGTTTAGCTTTCCTCATGGGCAAGACATGGATTACCCTCTAATTTATAGTTACTTGGATGTTGGTCTCTTGGGGTCCTTGGAATGGATGCTGTGGTGGATAAATTCATTTGTGGTTGAAATTGGAAGTGCCACTGGCACAGATTTGACTTTTTAAGGGTGCTTCTCATCTGTACCCTATAAATGATAATTTCTGGTTTCACTCTTAAAGAAGTGGGTTTTATTGTCAACCATCTTATTTAAAACAAAATCTTATTCCTCAAAAGTTGTAAAGCCCCCATAAAATGTTTTTATTTATAAAATATTTTGCCTTTCAATGGAGTGCAGAAATTTACACTGACAGGTCATTAATGGTTTCTCAACGTTTTCCACGATTAGCCACCAGTTATCAATTGGCAGGTGTTGTCTTCTATTGCTCAGAAGAAGCAGATGCATCATTATTCTGATGTCTTTTTTCATTGGTTCAGTTGTCAGTAAAGTTGATTGACTTGATACTTTTGTTTGTGAAGACTCCTTGATGTTGATATATTTCTTCTTTAGTCTCGAGAAAAACTTGTTTTATCACTAATAAAAGCCTTGTGTATAAAAGCATAAACCTAAACGCATTGTATGCATGTGGATTAGATTGCCTTTACTAATATGTTGAACATGGGATTTTTAATTGTCTTTGAAGCAATGTGAAATGGTAAGTTCTTTGTTGTTGCTCATCATATCAATAAAAACTACCTTTTATATGTTTGCCTGCAGGGTAACTTGCATAGAGTTGGCTACTTAAGATTTTGACGATTGTTGATTATGTGAGGTGCTCTTTTGTGTCATATCGTACCCATCCTGGATACTTCTAATTCCAAGCCCTTTACCTTTTCTCTTGTAATCATATACTTAGTGACTAAGTTGTTCTCTGATGGGCTCACTGGCTGTAGTTTTATTTTTAGCTTGCCTTCTGGAGTAGTATACAATGTTTTATAAACCCAGTGATTCTTTTGTTGCTATTTGAGTTTCAGGCATATAATTTATTTTATGCATATACCACTAATTGTTTCTCATTACTTCGTGGCTGAAACATTGTTGCTAAATGTGTAGACAGAAAAAGTGGATCTGGAGAATACAGTTGTCGATGAGAGTCAGAGACAGTTAAAAGAAATTGGAGCATCCTCTAGATCAAGGCAAGAGAAGTATAGTGGTATGCTTCCCAGTACATTCTAATTATTTTTGGTTTACTTAACAGCATAAAAGCCAAATCATGATTTTCTTGAGTCTGAATGACCAAGACCATGTCAATGATATTTTATTTAAGCTCCCAAGTTTTCTGTTGTCAGTAGGTCTTTAGTTCTTTTTCATATTGTCTCATGCTGACAACCTTTTCCGTCATCTTGTTTTTTGGGGGATCTCAATACAATTTGATCAATAAGTTGGACTAAAAGTCCGTAAATATACATGTAGTAAATACCGCATATCAGATTTACAATTTTAGTTTTATCAATTTTTTAGTTTGTAGCATGTACTGGGAGTGGCAAGGTTTGATTGTCTAATACTACCAAACTTCTCATTCTTTTTTTGTTGGTAGACATGTTGGCTTTAATTTTTAACTATTACACAGCCATAAAAATATATATGGTAAATCTTGCATCTTCGATTTAGTGTTTGAATAAATTGAGCCACTCCTCACTACCCTTCTGTATACTTTTACCAGAAAGTGCCAGTGAGTCTGAATATGAAAATGAAGGAGCTGGTGCAGCTGACGAAGACACAGATGAAGAAGATAATACTTTCTTTGACACCAGGGATTTTCTTTCTTCTAGCTCTTTTAAGAGTAATGGGTCTGACTTTAGGACATCATCATTTTCATCTGATGATGATCTTAATACTTTTGAATCTGAGGATGGTATTGATCCTGACATTAGATCTGCCGGAAGAAACTTTCCTCATGTTAAGCGTAGGAAAAAATTGCCCGATCCTGTCGAGAAGGAGAAAGGAGTGAGTTTATGGTCAATGATCAAAGACAACATCGGGAAGGATCTCACGAAAGTTTGTCTCCCTGTCTACTTCAATGAGCCTCTCTCTTCTCTGCAGAAATGTTTTGAAGATGTGGAATATTCATATCTTCTTGATCGAGCTTATGAATGGGGAAAGAAGGTAATGTTTTTTAAGGTTTATCTTATTTTCTGTTGGTACTTGATTTTGCTGATACACTGGCTGCACAATTGCATCAGACATGTTTTCTATATTACATCTCTTGTTATATAGTTACACATAATAGAAGGTCAGTAAAGTGTGTTCTCTGATCTTCCATTGGTTTTTATAGTTCTGGGAATTGAGGGTTGAATTTGGTACACCTACATATTAGCCAAATAAGTTATCATGTTATGCATTTCCGACATCAAAGCAGCCTCCTAGTAGTTACTGGAAAAAAATCACAATAAACTAATGACTTCATTGATTACTTGAGGTGGGAATTATGGAGTTAAAACAGTAGGAATACTTGTATGGAGGCAAAAGGCTGAAAGTGACATCTCATTTGTTCAACCTAAAAAGTTTATATGCAACTTGTTGCATTCCTGGTCAATGTTTCTCATAATTGATATGTTCTACCATTTAGCTTTTTTCGTCAAATCACCTGATGCTATGGTGCAGATTACCTGTGTTATTTTGAGGTCTGAATTTGTGTTGTTGATTTGAATCGCATTTCGATAAAATTCTTTGTTTTTGTCTTCTCACTGGTCTTGGTCTTAGCATATTAATCCAGTTTCTAGAATTCGATGTGTCGTGGGTGCTCCTCTTGCAAGATGCTTCTATTTGTCACCCTTTAGCAACTGACTTGTGATTTATTAAATTCTTTTTAGGGTAACAGCCTAATGAGGATTCTAAATGTAGCTGCATTTGCAGTATCTGGCTATGCTTCTACAGAAGGAAGAAATTGCAAACCTTTTAA
>JAYDZE010069737.1:0-25278 GCA_034509125.1 Monilaria moniliformis | reverse complement strand
CGAAATATTAAAGGGAATTGGATATGGACTTTGAGGTCCATCTAATTTGTTTGGTGTGTGAATCTCGACGTGTATTAGTGCGTGTTTTCGTTTCAAAACTTTTTTATTTTTTATTTTTTTATTTTTTCCCCTCTTACTCCACATTGTATGACTTTATATCTTGCTGGTTTTACATGAGTGACCACACAGCCCACCTTCAGTGTGTGTAGCCCACTACTTAGGGAATTTTATTTTGGGAAATAAAGTTTTGTCTGTGGGGGCCTACAATTTGTGGAATTTGCAATTTGGGTGATTCTTTTTTATTGGTGTGAGATATTGAAATATTCATAGCCCATATGATGTGGATGGTATTTATTTGCACCAAATTTAGGGAAACTTCAAACTATTGGTCCATGGCCTAGGTTGGACTTGGATTTCATTTCTTGATTAATTACTTCTTCTTTTTTGGAAAACTTACCTAACTCAATTATTTAAAATGAAATGAATTTATTGTAGTTAAATCATAGGTCGAGCTACGGTTTTGCAAAACTATTTACTCGATTATTGTTGCATTTATTACGTGGGTTGTAGACTTTTTTTCTTCAAGAAAATAAACTCTTATTTTTTGCGATTTATCGTTTAGAAGTTTTTGAGAAGTGTGACGAGGGGGAAGTCTTGCTATGTATGTGATCTTTTAAAAGTAAATTATAGTAATAGTTTAATACATATAATTATGTCCAAGAACAAATTTGAAATATGGAATGTAATGTGTGGACAGTAATTATTTTATATAACTGTGCATAGAGAAAATGCCATGTTTCATATATCTTTGTTGATTTTCATCACGTACCTTGTTGTCGTGCTCTATGAAATGAAAGATTTAGTGTTGGGATTTTTATGTTGTGCATCCCATTTTTTATCATTATTTTTGCACGTGACGAACACAAATTCTATTCATTTCAATAAATATATAAAAGTGACTTACTATAATGAAATTGTCTTTCGATACATCGATAAATAGAAATGTCAATCAAACTTGAAACTAACGAATTTGTCTGAATAGCTCTAACAAAAAGGAAGAAATGGCCAAAATTGTACTCATCATTTTATTTCACCGTTTCCTATTGCTTGTAGAAACAAAAAAATGGTGTTAAAATTTTAAAATATATATGCTTTGAAAATAGTAAAATATAATCATTTAAAAAAATATAGATAAGGGTATAATCATAATTCAAATTTATTATGCGGCACTAAAAAATATACATATTGTTTAATAAAATTTTGAAGTAGCATGGAGTTGAATAAAAATATACATATGAGATTGATTGCTCCATATTTTCTTCTATATTTTCAATTGCTTCGATCAAGCTTCATATTCAAAGAAAATGAAGGATAAGCAAGAAAGAAAATAAACGATCAACAAATGAGATTAATTTACCTGGATTTTTAGTACGAATGAGGGAGAGATATACAATAATGAGAGAAATTCATGTTTCTATTTTAAAGTATTTAGATTTTTTTTTTGTAGTATGCATATTTATGTTTTGTACTCCCTCCTTCCATGAAAAGAATACAACTATTGTCTTATATGGCGTCCACAAATTAAGAGTATACCATAATTCCTTTTTAGAACATAATCTCACACTATTTTTATATTTCAATCTTACAAATACCTCTTATTTACCAAAAAAACCACCCTAATTTCTTTGCGGTGGGATCCTTTTAAGAATAGATTTTATCTAATACAAATACATTCTCCACCATTTTATTAACACATATACCGAATCCAATATTGCATATTTTTTATGAACGAAGGGAGTAGTATGCATGTCTTTGTTTCCACTTCACTTTCTTCTCCACCAAATAGCAAATTCGGAGCCATTGTTGCCTCTCCACCGACTTTAACCACACTACCAACAATAGCAGTGAACAGCACCGCTGTCAAACACACGACCTGAGACGGTATTTTGCTGAAGATATCATTTTCGAAAATATAGATGAGATAAAGAATGAATGAGATAGATGAAGAAGTAGAAATTTTTGAAAGAGAGAGTGAATAAGACAATAATGCCCCTCTATGAAAAATGAAAGAAATATCTATGCCATGTGTAAGGGTGGTAAAACCGTTAGTCGGTAAACCGATAGCCGAACAGATCGGTTTCGGTTCCTAATTTGTAGCGGGATCAGTTAAACCAATTAACCAAAAAAATCGATTAGCATATATATTATATATATTTGGTAGCATTTATATAAAAAATGCATGTAGCTAGCTGTTGAAGATCTTGTTTTCAAGCAGAAGGTTGCAAGTTCGACCTTTCCATTTGACATTTGTTTTTTGCTTTTCCATTAAGCACACCTCATCTCACATCGGTTGTGGAGGGATAAGGGAATAAGAATGTGTTGTTATAAAAGCCCTCTTTACTTTTGCATTATGCATATTCTCATCCCATCTCATCCCACATCAATTGTGGAGAGGTAAGGGAGGGAGAAAGTGTTGTTATATAATTAGGGTGACCCTAGAGTTAATTATTTTTAGTCCAATGAATTTAAAGTTCATGGGAGTTTGAAACAACAAGATTTAAAATTAGTTTAAAATTTATTTCAGTTATTTCGGTTAACCGATCGGTTAGAAGTCTAACCGATTCCAAACTGGTTTCGGTTTCGATTCCCATTTT
The DNA here is from genome assembly GCA_034509125.1 of Monilaria moniliformis. NCBI lineage: Eukaryota > Viridiplantae > Streptophyta > Magnoliopsida > Caryophyllales > Aizoaceae > Monilaria > Monilaria moniliformis. Next base: position 22,624 of record JAYDZE010069737.1, on the reverse strand, counting down.
CTTACAATTCTTAGTTAGTTAACCGACAAATCGGTTCGGTTAATAACCGAACCGATCGATTAATCAGCCCTAGCCACGTGTTACTAATCTAGTTTGTTCACATGAACATAATATGTGTTGTAAATTTGGTACCACGTACTATGTAAGATTTGGTAACTGCCAAAATCGACCCTATTTAGAATTGAGATCATATCTGCATATATTTTCTCCACCCCATTTTAAATGTCACATTTTTTTGTCACTATTATTTGAAAGAAAATGTTAATTAAGTGTACAAACTAAAACTTAATCGTTTTATTGTTCACTATGAATAGTTCTACTCTACTATTTATTTGTTGCATATATTGTAAACTAATTATTTATTATCCTACCTAGTATCAAGTCATAATAATGATCTCCCAACAAACGTTCCGAGTCGAGTTATGAGTAGCAAATAGCTGTATGCTGTATTCATTTACAGTCATATAGATATCAAGTTGTAGTTGTGAAGTCATAGCTACTACAAATATTATCATATTAACTAGCTTTGGCTTACACTAAAATTTTCCACAAAATCGAAAGCATGAGTTTTTTTTTTAATAAAAGTTGGACAACACCACCGGCCCGGGTGATGTTGTGAATTAATTGAAGGACAGTATCTTCAAATTGTGAATTGCGAAAATCAATAAATTCCAGTCCCCTGAGTTTCAATCATAATTTCTAATTGAATAGTTGAAACAAAACTACAAAAGAAAACCAAGTAATTGATAAAAGTTAATTAAAGTCATATATAATAAATTACGCAGTGCAATTAATGAAGTTCACTTAGCTCCTATTATTATTAGTTGTAAAATTCGGCCAATTCAATGGGTTAGCCCAACTGCTCCCAGTTCATAAAAAAAAAGTAAAAAATTATGTCATAATCAGCATGCAGATGCACGATGCATCCATACTAAATAAGTCCAATTAGTGTTTCCACTTTCTAGTTAAATTTTATTGATTTTTAATTATGATTCATCAATTAGAATTAAAATTTACTTTAATTAATGCACCGAATTGTGCCTAAAAGAAATAAATGAATTAGGTTATATATATATATATATGTAGGCTTCAAACATCTAAACCTGTCAGACCCGGGAAGTAAAGATGCAACATGCGACCTAAATTGAACCAAATTCTATTGCACGCTGCTACTGCATAAGAGTGAGATCGGAACACATACTCTATTAATTTAATTAATTTACATGAATGAGATCTACTCAATATAGACCTAGCTTATATTACACCCATCATAAGATATATAAATATTTTTTGCAGAGGCAGCACTTAGCAAGATTTACCCAGTTAATTTGGAGAATGATAAATATTTTAATCGGTAAATTATTTAATTACAGACGGCAAAGAAAAGTGACTCATATATATTGAGATTAAATAAATATTCAATTACTACACTAGCGATTGCTCCACTAGTTCTCTTGCAGACACTTAGACTCCTTAAAAACAAATTTTTACTTGTCGCATTGCATGCCAACAAAATTTAAAACTATAGTCATGAAAAAAAATTAATAGCCAACTAAAAGTAGTCAATCTCATATAATATATATAGATTATTTATAAACAATTAGTCATGGGACCAAAGAGATCATAAAGGTCAATTTATAGTGGTGAATTTTTTATTTTATGAATTTAAAGAGGTGGTATTTGTGTGTGTGAGAGAGAGAGACAGAGAGAGAGAGAGAGTTGGGCTTCTCTTTTGGGCTAGAGTTTCTCACTTGAGCTCTTTTTTAATTTTAATTTTATTTTATTTTAAATTTTTGAGGAAAGTTTGAGCTCGTTTCTGAAATGAAGGATTGGACTTGGATATCCAATTATGTCTTTGGAGGTGTATGTATCGCTGAGTACATTGAAAAATTCACATTGGATCCCTCATTCTGTATTTTCCTTATTATTATTATTATTTTCTTTTTGTTTGTATATCGGAATTTTTTGGGGGGTTTCGACATTGAAATTTTGTACCACACAAAATACAAAGCTAGAGAACGTATGGATGTCTGACAAGTATTTGTTGCCGTATGTAAATTAAACTTACACAGATTTTATTTTACTCCCGTCGTCCCATTTCATATGACTCATTTGGGTTTCGGCACGGTATTTTTGAAGCTTTTAATTAGGGAGTTTAAGTGGAGAGATAAGGAGTTGGTGGATGAATTAATAAGGAGATATAAATGAGAAGGAGAGAGAAAAAGTTGTTAGTGGAAATAATGAAGAGAGAGAAAAAGTAAATCAATTTAATTAAAGGAAATGGGTCATCTGAAATAGGACAAACTAAAAAGGAAAATGGGTCATCTGAAATGGGACAGAAGGAGTATTTACTTACTTTACGTGCTTATGAGATGGGCAATAAATATATGCCATCCCTTTCAATATAAATAAATAAATAATATTCATCCGATCAAATTAAAGAATTGGTCCATGGCCTATATATATATGGTTGTCAATTTGATTTACACATTTTCTTTTCAGTAGTGATGGATAGTTAAACTGAGACCGTTGGTTCCATCCAAAATCAAATTAGCGGTTTTAGTTTTTAAATCAAAATCGAAGAATACAGTTCGAATTGCAACAGACTAAACGAGTTAGGTGGTCTAGTTTCGATTCGGCAATAATGGAACCGAAAACTGACGGTTACCGCCGGTTCCACCGTTAACCGACAAATTCAGTTTTTTATATTAACTGCACTAGGAAACTTGATAATACTAAATGTTTTTTTTTGTTATGTTAATTTGATTAGATTCTTCCAAAATTCTCACATTTCAGGCGGAATTACTCGGATAAATCAATTGCGTTCATGAAATATTGTTTTTTTTTTATATCATAAAATAGTTTTTGAGTTTTGATTAAGTTATGTAATCTATAACTATCAACAAGTTTTGGATATGATCCTACGAATTTAAATAGAAAACGATCAATTATCGAACAATCGCAAAATAATTTTTTTAAACAATTACAGTACAATATATATTAGTAAAATTTTAAGTTTACAATGCTTAAGGATTAAGTGAATAAAACAAGAGGAATGAGCGTGTTCCCCATTCTTCGATGGTCATGCCCAAATTAATGCTATTTTTCCAAAAACAGGTCACTAAAAATAAACTGACGTACTCAAGTTGTGGTCAATGTTTGAAAAGAACTATCTCATACTAGCCAGCATACATGAAGGAGCATATCACAGTTCCTGCTTCCACCACATTTGTCGAGCAAGCTTTACCACTGACAGTCTCGTCTTGCACGAAAGAATTAGCAACATGGACGTAAGAAAACATGGAAAGCACCATGTTGCTTGATGATTGAACTATAGTGAGCGAAAAAGAAGAATTTATTGAGATCGATCGATCCGGCACCGAGGACGACGAGAGTAAGTCAAGGTAAGAGAACTACTCATGGATTAAAATTGAGGATACGTAGACAATTTAATTTTAATTTTTAATGTCTAACCTTAAAAATGAGCTCAAATCATTTTCCTTAATTTTTCCCCCCTTTGTTGTTTTAGTTTTTACTTTATAATTTAGTAACTCTATTGTAAAATGTAAACTTATAAATGTAAAATTATAATTATTTAGGTAAGGAGTTTGTTTATTACATAAAACTTTGTAATTTGTGATTATTCTATTATTAAATCAATATCAATTCAAACATTTTTTAACTTATTATTTTTATATTTTATTTTTATATCATCATATTGAATTAAAATAAAAAAATAAAAATCGGGAAACAGCCGAATCAGAACCGGCTTAAACAGATTAAACTTCGTCAGTTTTGAATCAGAACAAGAACCACTTATTAGCTTACCTGATCGGTTACGGTTCCAATTTTTTTAGAACTAAAACAGTCAATTCCAATCCAAAACCGCAATTCTTGAACCAAAAGCATTACTAGTTTTCAGTAACTCAACAAACTCAATTTTTGGAGAAGAACAAGTTCAATTATTTAAATGAGTTCATTTTCCCTTCCTAGTAATAACTTAGACGATGGACCAAACATAAAATAGTTATATAATTGAGAGAACACTCATTTTAAAACGAGTAACCAAATCAGAACTATTTCTTATTGCAGAACAGAGACTGAATTAAAACCGTTGATTTTGAAGATTTGAGGGATGAAATAATGACACGTGGCATTTATATTTATTTAATTTTTAATAAAAAGGTGTTAACTAAAAAATCGGCCACTTTTATGTGATCTCTATTTTTATGGGATGTGATATTACAATTATTTAGGTGGTTATACATGTATCCTACAATTAAGGAAAACATGATTTAATTAGGAACTTTTATTTTTGGTAGATTTTGTGTAGATTTAATTATATCTTTGTAATTCCTCATATGCATTTTATTTGGATTAGTGTCCACAATCTTTCTTCGTTCATCAGCGATTTTTAACGATGATATGAGCGACACTATATAATGATTATGGATTTGTTATATAATGATACTACACTCAGATTGTTCGATGTATTGAATTAATATTGAGATTTGTTTTTTAGATACTTATATTCCATATTTCAATAATTGTGATGATATATAATATTTTGCATGATGATATTCGTTTCATACCTATAATGATCATCGAAACATACCCCAAATAATTTGGACATAATGCATTATTGTAACAATTGTAATGGTATGCAACATTATATGCAATGATATGGCTCTTGTGAGAATGAAATGAAACGTCTTCTTTCTTGTATTTCCGTCAAAAATTCATGGAGAGAAGACGAAAAGATTTTGAAATGAAAGTGATTTGATCCCTAAAAATACGCAATGATGATGTAGCCTGTAAATCCTCCACGATCTGTTCTCCTGATTACAGGCAGCATATCTTAATTACTACTCGGACATTTTTTGGCTTTTTACTAATCTGCCCTTATAATGACATAAACGTAACTGTATGATGATATACACCGCCAGCACATCTTGGCCGTCTATTTCATGATCTGATGGTCATTAATTGGTCTATGTTATGCAATAGGGTCATGATTTGACGCTAGTGCACCCCAATATATATATATATATATATATATATATATATAGAGTTGTGATCAAATCGAAACCAATCCTTTATATCCGAATCGAGACCGAATGTGAACCGTATGATTTGATCATCTAATGAAAAAAATAAAGCCACGTGGCAGCGAATTTTAATTACTTATAACAAAAAAAGATATTATGGTACAAGGAAAAAAATAATCACGAAAGTCTGAAAAATACGGAAGCATCCCGAAAAATACGGAAGCATATATATGGCTTTGTATAGTTATACTGATTTTCGAAAACACATATACTGATCACAATAACAATATATACTAATCACAATAACAATATATGATCATCGTAGTAAGCTTATATTCTGGTTACATATGAGACCAATCTCCAAGTGAGAGGCTATTGGGTTATGTAGCCTGATAAGCTTAGAACCATAGTCTATGGCCCTGGATATATATAGAGTTGTGATCAAATATGAACAAATCCTTTATATCCGAATCGAGACCGAATGTGAATTGTAAGATTTGATTATCTAATGGAAAAAATAAAGCCACGTGGCAGCGAATTTTAATGACTTATAAAAAGAAAGGTATTATGGTACATGGAAAAAAATAATCACGAAATTACGAAAAATACGGAAGCATCCCGAAAAATACGGAAGCATATATATGGCTTTGTATAATTATACTGATTTTCGAAAACCCATATACTGATCACAATAACAATATATACTGATCACAATAACAATATATGATGATCGTAGTAAGTTTATATTTTGCTTACATATGAGACCAGTCTCCAAGTGAGAGGTTGTTGGGTTATGTAGCCTGATAAGCTTAGAACCATAGTCTATTGCCCTGGAGAAATTTTAGTTAGAATCAGATTCCAAATTTATAGTAGTTCTGGTCAGATTATAATTATGCTTATTAAGTTTTTTTTTCTAGTTATAAATAGTCTCTCGTTGTAATTGTAGAGTGTATAAAATCTTCAGTAGAATTTCTCTAGTCTAGAGATTTTGGCTTGGCGGTGCTTCTAGACGTAGTCTCATGAAGACTAACTGAATAACCAATTCTTATGTATTTTTCTTGCCTTTTGTGTTATTGTTCTGAATTTTCTAATAAATAAAAATGAGTAAAAAAAGAACAAGAAAAAATTAACAATCAATTAAATATTTGAACTTGAACAGTATTATTTGTACGCCACATATACTAAAAGGAAAAATCATATAGATGGTTGAACAAGTAAAAAGAAACTGATATATTAAACACATTATATTTTCTATTCTTGTATTATTAGATTTTTCTTCTTTTATAAATAGCCTCTCATTATAGTTGTAGAGTGTATAATATCTTTATCATAAGTTTTTTAGTAGCGAGATTATGGCTTGGCGGTGCCTTCAAATGCAGTCTCATGAAGACTAACTCGGTAACCAATTCTCGTGTGTTTTTCTTACTTTTTATATTTATTGTGCTTAATTTCCTAACAGATAAAAATAAGTAAAAATGACAAGAAAAAAATCAACAATTAATTTAGTATTTGAACTTAGAACAGTATTATTTGTATGCCATAGAGGTTACTAGGAAAAATTATATAGATGGTTGAACGAGTGAAAGAAAACTGATATAGTAAATAACAATATATTTTTTACTCTAGTTTTTTAAAAGCTAATTTACTTAAAAACTTATTTTTTTTAAAGATAATTGTCAAACAACCAATTTTAAATTCTTTACAAGGAATTTCAAATTTAAGAGAGGCTGCAGTTAAAATTCCGTACAATTTCAAATATCTTCATCTTCATCGAAACTCACCTTAATATTATTCTTCAGTCCACAACTTTTTTGGGCCATATTATTTATATTTTGTTCATATATAATATGCGTTGGCTTAAATAAATGTAACGTTTTGGTTTTTTCTTTTCTTTTCTTTCTTCTTTAATTTTTTTCTAAAAAAAAACTCAGAGCAATATTATTCAATGTGCACACAAAAATGGACTGAAAACATTAGCCGAACATGCAGTTCAATTAGGCCAATCCAAGTCAAGTTTGTATAGTAAAATGTATTTTGTATATAAAAAAAGATATATATATATATATATATATATAATTGGATTTTTTAGATATTTTACTTTTAAATCAATTCCTAAATATTAATTAAGTTAATATAAATTAATATATTACATATTTACCTTTCTGCAATAATATACAACTCTTCGAAGTTTCAGTGTGATTCATTCAAGATTTTGTGGATAATTTGAAAACAAAATTGCAATTATTTCTTCTTTTCTTCTGTTTTCAGTTTTCAGGTTATTGCCTTCAAATTATTTGTCATTTGAAAAGTGAATTTTGGTTAGCTCACATTCTTTAAAGCCAATGGCTAAATTTCGTTTTCTATAGACGAAAGAAGCAAGCAACTTCTCTGTAGCTAGATATAGGCGCCACCCACAACTTTCTTATAGGCGCGCGAGCCAATGAGGCTCGACAAATCCAAGGCGTTACCCACAACTTTCTCAATGACCCTACATTGCTTCATGGTGCCACAATCCATCCATATAGGCGACTCCTTAACAGAGAAGGAGTCAGCAAGCTGATCCACCAACAACGTTTTATGGTCCAACGACGAAAACACCCTCAAGCTCCTGGTTTTCAATACACACTGCCGTGTTGCTGCCCACTGCCAGAATCAACAACAATTTTTCCAAAATCGAGCCCCCATTTTAAGCATAAAAATGTTTATGTAAATTTAAAAAATAAAAGAGTTTTAGAAAAAGAGATGATATGAAAGATTTATCATAAAATCATATATAATAGTTTGATTTGGAGATAAATATGTAGATATCCAATGAATAAGTTAATCTTTTTTTAAATTTGCATATATCCAATTTGAAAAAGTGAATATTTTCTTATATTATTGCAGAAGGGTAAATATATAATATATATTAATTCATTTTAAATAAATTAATATTCATGAATTAATTTTAAATACAAATTACCTAAAAAATCCAATTATATATGTACCATTTCACTACTCTTTGTATAATTTGTATAAGGAAAAGATAAATGGACATAAATTGTACATACATAATGCCTCTAAATTTTAAACTGAATCGGATCGGGTTTATTTAAACTGATTTTATTACTAATTATATTATTTCCTTACTAAATTACCCTTATTATATTTTCAAAGATATGATTGAAAAATTGATTTGATAGATCCTCCAAATAGAGTTATAAAGATAACGTATAGACCAAAATGTTAGTTAGTTCTTTTCATTCACATATAACAAATTTATATATAATTTTTAATTTGATTTGGAAATAAATATGTAGATATTAAATGGAAAATGTAATCTTTTCCTAGAGTATTGTAGAAAGATAAATATGTAATATATTAATCTATTATAAATTTATTAATATTTATAAAATGATTTTAAATATAAAATATCTAAAAAGCTCAATTATAATGTACAATTTATATATATTTACCACTACTTTTTGTATGAATACGGCTGCTGTACAACATAACCTACCCATCCAATTTCATAGATTCGGTGTCTTAAATTAAAGGTGGCCACCTAAATAGACAGTACGTATCTTGTCCGGTACCAGTACAGTATTATGTACCATACGTCCATTGAAAGAGAGTGGTAAAGTGACAGACTAAGCATAAATAATAGGACATGCACTATTCAGTTTTCATTTTTTTTTTTTACGAAATTAATTGATCCGCTAAGTCAAATATTTCAATTTTTTCATAATCTTTTATTTCAGACAAAATAAAAACAATTTGGTTGTCAATAGTTGAAATCCACACGTCTTTCGATTTTGATAAGTACCGAAAATTAATTTGTAGAGTTTATTATGCAATCGGGGTTTGTCTGAATAAATCTGAAAAAATAGAGCTACGATCCAAATAATTTAGTTCAAAAAAACCAAATCGATCCAATTAGTTTGAACTAAAACAAACGATAACATTGACCCAAAAAGCATGAGTTAGTCCGCTTGACATCCTAACAAGATAGCGCCAAATCGGCGATGCATTTCTAAATACAAAATATATTCCAACTCTTAAACTCGTATTCCATATCATAAAAATGGATGTATTATATTTTTGGGACAATCTAGTGGTGAAATATGATGTCTAAGGTTAGTTGTATGTTCGGATCTCACTAATATTTCTATAAATTTGAGCATGTCACATATCATTTTTTAAATAAAATTTATTTCGTCTTATGTGATTTCTAAACTATCACAAAGCTTACTCAATGTGCACTAAAAATAGCGGCTATGAATTGTCATAGAATAGATATAAGTGTTACATTTTGAGATATAGTCTTCAAAGGCTAATTCAAGGCAAATCGATAATGTTTGGGTACTTTTTTTTTCTCTATAAATCACAAGTATTGTTTTATGTGCTATTCATTGAATTTGATGATGTAATTTCGTTTTGACACTACTTAACATCGTGCAAAGACTATGAAATGCAGAGATAAAACAAAATTAATTGACGCTTATTTTAAGGAATCGATAATATGATTATATAAAAATAATTTAAATTAATTTATTATTTATTTTGATAGATGGATCGATTTTAATTTTGTTCGGTTATTTCATTTTTTAAATATATAGTCATATATTTTATCAATTTATTACATAATCACTCAATGAGAGTAAATGCTACATCTTGCACGATATTAATAAGTACATAGAAGAAATTTATTTAACAAAACTAAAACTTAAAAAATCACAAGCTATAAAAAACCAAAGCGGTTCCCCACTGAAACCAACTTTAATGATGAAGCGGTAATTTACAAGTCATTTAACTCTATTAGTGACAGATAAACTAACAAGAAATGAAAAAAGATGATTGGAAAAGCGGTGTAAGAGATTAGTTGTGACATCTAATCAATCCAAGGACAAGTATTTAATAATAAGGTTACAGCTGCTTAATAATATACCTAAGACAAGAATTAGTGTTTGCCAGCTAATCCAAACCATTAATTAACACACATCATGGACAACTTCCACTCCATGAACTTTCTTCTAACTTTATCATGCCCTAACGTGGAACGCCAAATCACATGAACCTCTCTCTTTCATACACACAACAATTGCTTAAATATTTGTGTAAGCCTGTCCGACGGCTCAAAATTCTTTCCTTGGAATTGGAACTTATATTTATATACAATGTTATTATATCTTATAGTACATTTGTAAATCGGTCATATATCTAGATTTAAATTCATATTTATAAAATATTTGTAAGTTTGTTAACATTTGATAGCGTTGGATTTGAATCTTGATTAGTCTAACAGATTTTGGCTCCTCAAAAATTATCCGCCGTGCTCATGTGATACTCAAATGCAAATTCATATCACGTGGTGTATTTATAATTCGAATTTATCTATATTCAAACTCATAATTGATAACATATAAATTTGCTAGCTAGTGTATATTAGTGTTTGCAAAACCAAATGTTGACTAGCCAAATGAATTTTTTAAATGTGGACATTAATTAACCCGTCTCACGAGTATTTTTTTACACGAGAATTCTCTAACATTTGAAAGAGAGAGAGAGAGAGAGCTACGTAGGCGTGGGGAGGTGGGATGTGATCTCGTAGAGAGAGAAGATGTCGAGAAGCAACAAGAATACCCGACAAAGGGACCTTAGTCCGGAAAATACGGAGTGCATCTCATCTTTCACCCCGTGGGTCACCCTCACATGCCACCATGTGGACTCACTCTTAATTCATATCCAAACATCATTATTATTCTTAATATATTACCACCCCACATCAAAGTTATTAATTACAAAATAATTTCTTTACTTCACTAATTAATTTATGGAGTAGAGTTTTTGGAATAATCTTGCATATGAAACCTGTAAGAAAAAGTTTGGGTTTCTCAAGTTGAATGGGTCTTTTCATTTACGTTGATTCAAATATTGCGAGGTCGAAGTATTTTACGTTTATAATAAAATTATGTATGTAGTCATTAATTACTAAAATATTAACTTCAATAAGTATCACAAAAATATTTGCCAGAACCCATCAAATAATTAATACTCGTATCCGTAATCATTAAATGTAAAATTGAGAAATTCGATTAAAACTAAATATCATCATTTGTTACCAATTGAAATCGATATGATATACCACAAATCCAACTAACGGCCATTTTTTAAGCTACGTGAAATTAAGGTATATTGCATTTTGAATATCCACAGCTGGTACTACATCAACATGTATGAGTATAGAGTATTTCGTATATATTAATTCTGTTGGTGGACTTTGAACCTCAGAATATATATATATATTATGCTATATGCTTAATGTAAGCAACATTTGTTAGTATCGCTCTTATTTAGTCCATGTTAATTGTTATTTGTTTTCGGTTATAAAAAATTATTATTAATATTATTAATTTTAAAAATTACATAAAAATCAAAATTTGATTTTTTATTTTATTCATTTATTTGAAACTATAGAGAAAATGAACAAAATCGAGCTTTGATTTTTAAGTAATTAATGTGTATAATAATAATTTTTGAGGTATTAGAATCAAAATAAATGTATAAAATAAAATAAATAATGTTAATATGGACTAAACAAGAATTATGCTCAAAAACTATGTCAACATGACATATATGGTATAATATTTCTCTCTTTATAGATCCACCATATATTTCCTTTTATACAATATATATTATGCAGGATCCATTTTTATGTAAATCAATTAACATTGACAATAATATATATATTTTTTTGCAAAAAATGATGGATACAATTATCTATTTGAATCTAATGACATCTATAACCTAATGTTATTCCATTTTATATGGAAAATTAACCAATTTTTTTCCATTTTAGTTAATAATATCATGCGACTTATTTGTATTTTGTATCTCGTTTGCACGTTTCGTTTAAGTAACAAAATATAGTTACTAATTATTTACCAAGTAAAAATAGGGGAAATAAAGGTATTAACGAATTAGTAGTGTAAATTAGATAGTAAAATAATGTAACGCAATTAAATTTAAATAATATTCTCATGCACCAAACGTGATTTTTCTAGAGCCAGACGACCCGTGTTGTTCTAGTAATGATTTAATTATGGACTACTGGTCGCTAATATCACGAACTTCATCCGAATTTCGGTTTTTTTCACGAACTTAAAAATTGGTCGTAAAAATTACGAACTTTGGTCGTTTATGAGATTTCTCACAATTAACGATTCCAGTGAAATCAATTCCTACATGATTTGTCGGAATGCCTACTGAACCAAAACAATGTCGTTTTGGCAAGTCAGAATGTCTGCTGGGCCAAAACGACGTCATTTTGGTCCATACCAAAATAGACTCAAATTCAGATCATGACAACTCTTCAAAAATACAAAAAAAAAAAAAAAAGATTCAAAATTGACATATCTTTCCTCTCACCCCGTATATTTCATCTCTTTCATCCCATCCTATATGTCTCAATCCGCCTCGAATCCGACCATCCGCCGCTGCATCTACCTCAAGTGCAACATCGCCACAACCCATGTTGCAGGCGGGCTTTTGCCTGCAGCCGCTAGGAGATACGCCGACGTGACAGTCAACATTCGATGCAGTGCATTTGAGGAGACGAAGAGATATATAGAGAGAAAGAGAGAGACACGTCTTTTGCTTTTTCTTTTCTTTTTTTATTTTGCCTTTTAATTTTATTTTTGTTTATTAATTTTGTTTTTATCCATGGTATGCCACATAATATCAATGTAAGGAGTAATTAGGACATGTAGATAATTTGACAAGCCACGTCAGAATCGATTTCGCCAGAATTGTCAAATGTGGGAAATTTCAAACAACAACAAAGATCATGATTTTTACGACCAATTTTTATGTTTGTGAAAAAAATTCAAAATTCGGTCATAGTTTATGATATTAGAGACCAATTGTTCTTTAATTATTAATAATAGAAATACATTAGTCGTTATTATTTGAAGACAAAGTAACTACTGAACTATATTGATTAATTTATTTATGTACTACATGTTTCCTGGAACTCAACGTTGTTTAGATATGAACCAATTAAGTTTATCGTGATTTTAAGGAGAATTACAGTAGGCTTAAATTAAAGATATTCTCGAACATAAATACAAGTGTGATGGATTTTTAAATAGACAACTAATTCAAATGTGACAATAGTACACATAGATTTATGGAGTGTAATTACACCCATAGTTAGATTGTACATGTCACTTGTAGGACATGAATCTGATTTTTTCGAGCAGACAAATGTATCAAATAAGTGAGATAAATTATATAACGAGGTCAGTTTTCTGGAGGAAAAAAAAAAAAGAATTACTATAAATTTCACTTTGTAATTCCCACAAATTAAGCAATTTGAATATTAGGTAGGCATTTCGATCACGTTTCAATTGATAATTTCAATATAACGTATTTAAATTAAAGACACTAATATATAATAGAGAAATAATTGAAATAAACACTACACCCTACATATATATATATATAATTAAATTAAGAAGTCATACATAGACAATTAGACATACACAACCTCACGAATGGACATATCTAGGTAGGGACCTTTTTCTATGTACCCCCAAAGTGAAGCATTAGCCACCGTTGGATCCGCTACCCTGCATCGATCCTACCCACACATATAATTATCATATTACATTGTCGTGTCTCTCTCTTTTTTAAAAATAAAAAATCAATTCACTTTTCCAATATTCTTTATATTATTATAATTTTAATGCTTTATTTTCAGAAAACTATATAAATTAATTTGATTTCATTAAAATATTGAATTGACGAAAAATACCCTCTAAACGAATGCTACCCCGTTAAGTGGACAATTTTCGCTTTATTATTATTACTATTATTATTATTATTATATATAACATTAATAGAAAAGTAAAGAATCTACCCTAATGACAGAAAGCGATAAAAGTTTCACTTAATTTTGCACTGGAATTTTGAAATGGTAAAAACAGATGAGTACTTTGTTAGTATTTTGGAAGTAAAACAGTGAAGCAAAAAGAAAAAAAAAATCATGTGTAATATATATAAATATAAATATAAATATAAATATACATGTGATAATGGATCAAGTAGTCAGCTTTTGAATAGGCCAATATTCTTCTCGGGATTGGTGGAAAAGACTGGCAATTCTCTATAAATACTGCTCTTCTCCTGCCCCTTAAACCTACAAATTTTCACCCTCTCTCACCTTTCTCATCTCTCTCTCTCTCTCTCACTCACAAACGCGCTTCTTTCTCTCTCTCTCTCTCTCTCTCTATATATATATATATATTCACACATATACATTTATATTTGTATATATATATGCGACAATGTTTGTTCCTAGATACCCTTTTTAAGGTTGTAGATTAGGGTTGCAGCAGATGAGCGCTTTATAAAAATGGCCCTCTTCTTATTCTTCCACAGCTTTCTTGAACTGCAGATCACTGCAATCCTGCTACTGCTATTGATCAATCAAAAGCCATCTCTGTAGTTCAATAAAGTTGTGGGAAGATACGATGATGGTCAAAATTAACCACAATTCTATCTCAATTCATACATTTCACTGCACTGCATTCTATATTACTATATATACACTCACTCTCTCTCTCTTCTTTCTCTCTCTGGCATGTGTATTTAGGTCTATACCTTGCTAGCAGAGCAGATCTGGTAAGACCCTCTTCGATCGATCAATTTTCTATGCTGATAGCAAATACAGCTCTAATTTTTTAGATTCGTGTCTTGATTTTACATTTATGTGTCTTTTAACAATAAATTTTACTAACTTTTTGTGATTTCTTCCTTTCTCAATTCTAAAAAAGAAAATTGATATCGAATGGCGTTTCCTCAACCGCACAGTACTTGTGGATAAGAATATTTGTGATTTCAGATCTTCAATTATGTGATAAAAAAATAACAATGCTAATTATGAACTGAAAAGGCTCAGTAGCTGAAAGGAATTAATTGATGATTTTTAATACATGTATTATTTTATTATATATATATATATATATATATATATGTGATCTTTCAAAATTACTAAAAAAAGGTAAACCCTTGTTGTTTTACATAAAAGACGTTATACATTGTAAACCTTTTGCACAGGCTGTACTTTCACCCAATATCATATAATTTATGATGATTTTGAATTTCGTAGTTAATGCAAGCAATGGATCTCATCAACTAAATTGCAATAACACCCCATAAATTTCTGAATAATTCTTTGGCTAATGGCTAGTATGTATATATATATATATGACTCTTGGACCACACAATTTGCACGGCCTTTTTGTATTCAACCACCCTCCATTTCCCAGCATTTTTCACTCTTTCAGAATAAAAAGTGGTGAACAAAAAACATGGGATCTTCCATCGGGAAACTGAAAGAGAGAAATTTAATTTGCATAGGAAAACCAAACAAATTCTTGGTAAACTAGGGTTTTCTAAAGTTTCCACCCGATCTTTTTTTTTTTTGTAGCTCAAAATAATGAATCTTTTCAGCAAGAAAAACAATATTAATGTTCAGTGCTGTTGAGGCTGTCATGACTATGGATCTGATCTTAATTCTTCTGCCCAACTTCATTTACTTGTATTGAAGCCAGTCGGAATATATTATATTAAATAGCTTGTTCGTGATTAATTTCATTTCACACTTGTACAAATCTTGATTATTACATCATTTATTTCATGGCATTATGGAGTTATGTGTGCAGATTTCTATTTTGGCAATGTTGACCTCTGTTTTCCTATTAGTTTGTGTTTTAATTATTACACAAATTGATTGTCTCTTGTCTCTTTAAAATTTGCAGTGAGTTATGGATCTCGTCTGCATTCAATATTTCTTAGTTTTCTGTATTATTCAGTGGGTTTTTGTTAAGATTAATCGCTGTACAATTATATTTCTATGTTTTACTTTAAAGATTATTCAATTACATATGTTCTGTCTGTACATATCACCCTTTCTTGGTGCAGAAATGAGTTAGGAGTTAGTAGTTGTATTTCAAGTGAAAACAAATCATTTTACTAGGAAATGGTGGTGCCTTTGCTAAGGTGAGAGAAGAGGGAGAGAGAGAGAGAGAGAGAGAGAGAGAGAGAGAGAGAGAGAGATCTTTGCTTTTGGCTATAAAGAGACATGGTTTGAAAATCCACCTACCTTTTGTCCATTTATGGTGTATTATTCAGAGGCAGCACTTTGATCGATTGAACAATGAAATCTTATTGTTGAGTTGCTGCATTTTAAGCTAACTAATTATGTGCAATAACATTTTCTCTTGTGAATATCAGTTACATGACAGCTGTTCTTGATTAGCTGCAGTTTGCTTTGATGCTTTACTAGTAACTTTGTAGGTAGTTCGTCTGTAAGAAAAACTTTGTGGGATAGTCATATTTTGTCTCAATATATACATGACATGTTATTTTCAGAATTACGTGTAATATGGTCCACCACTACCAAATAGTATATAGATATAAATAAATTTGTGGTTGATACAATTTTTTTGAGGCTCAATTTGGTGAATAATTACAAGTTGGATGGATGAGTAGATGTGACAATGACTCTATGCTACCGTTCCAAACACATTGGGACGGAATTATTGGCTCTCCGTCGGCATTACCCCACGGCGTATTTCACCGTTATATTTCACGTTAATTTGCCAATTTTTACTATACTTAAATGATGTTAAGTCATGTGGCACACATTATTAAATTTAAATGTTAATTATTTATGTAAAAATTAGATAAACCTAATTATCACAACGTTGAAGAGTTTAAATACAAAAAAGTCTTATTTTAGTAACCTAACCTTATAAACTAAAATAAGTAAGGATATTATAAATATAATAAAAATATACAACACACTATTGCTCCTAAACTAAATATATGCAAAAACAAATTTTATAAAATAAGGATCGTTTTATTTTATTTTATTTTATTTTTATAATGTGTGTAGATGTAAGCTTTAATCTCATCATAGTAATAAGGTCGTAACTCCAACTATTTTTGGGCCTTGATTACATGTATAAACTCGATTTTTGCCTCATGTATTGGTGATTATGAAAACAACTTTTGATCAAATTACTTTTGAATATCCTATAGTTTAGGGAGATAGATGACCTCGTAGATCAAACATTTTAGGCGCCTTTTCCCTTTCTGTATTTATAATTATGAAAACAACAATTCACACAACAATTCACACCAACTTATACCAAGAATTTCATCTAAGTTCACTTCTAAATCTGTGTTATAATCTTGTACACGCCATCATTTAAAAAGGTTTTTTTTTTTTTTTTGGAAAAAAATCCCGTCAAAAGAAAGGTAATATTTCAAATTCGATTGGGATAGTAAATGAAGTTGACCTTGTTTTCTGGTCGATTTGGTCAGTGAAACAGTTAGTTAATAAGTCAATGCCGACTTTTTTTTGGGAAAAATGAAAAAAAAAAGATAAAAATTAAATAAAATAAAGTAAAAACTAGGCTTCAATTGGTGGGGAAATGTGATCTGAGTGGGGCCAACTCATTCCCATGCAATTTATGCCAATAGATAAAAGGTTTGGAACTCTGAAATCGCGTTTGGATAAATCTGGCAAAAGAAGTATTCCACTCCACGTAATTTTTACTTGCTTTTAATCGCGTTTGGATAAATTAGGCAAAATCTATTCTGAGCTAATCTGAAAGAACCGGTCCATTTAAGGCTTACAAATATCATCAATATTTGAGGGGTGCAGATTTATTTGAATATTTTTTTTATCATATTTGTATGAAAACTGTGGTCCGTGAGTACACTGTACACATTCACAAAACCAAACTCTACTCATGTAGCTAACAATGAACAAATATTATGCATAAATCTTTTCCAAAATAATAGAAATAAACTTTTAAAAGTGTGTAAAATTGGTTGGGGGTGCGCTCCCCCATCACCCCTTGTGTCCTTCCCTGGCCACGAGCTTATCGCCACGAAACTTTGTCCAAGATCAAACCACAAGAAGAAAAATAATTGCTGCTCGCTTGAAATTCGTAGATATATTTATTAAAACAAGAAGTTGCGCTTTTACATTTCTAGCCCAATAAATCTTTTTTCAAAAATGAAAAGGAATAACACAAAATTAAATAATAATTGAGAGTTGAAAACCTCAAGTGGTCCAACAAATTATAAATCCCACCAAAAATAACAGGAAAATTCGAACAAAAAAATGCGATTGCTTTCTGCAACAGAACTATTATTAGTACTATTTTTTCTGACCTTTGCAAAATATAAGCCATACCTCTTTGTCTGATTTTCTGAAACTAAGTCATTCATTTTCAACTAAGCAACTGTCTCATTTGCATGAAAATATACGCTGTCTTCAATTTTTTGGTAGTAAAATATAATATATATTAATCTTGCTCCAATAAATTAATGAATTTATTAATCACGCATTATCTACAACAGTGTATCGTTAAATCACGTCATAAGATAATTAAAGCATTATCTAAATACTTATGAAAACATGTAGTTGCGAAATTCATGCATATATAATACATTTATGAAAAAAATAATTATAATTTTATTCATTGGATTTTGTGATGCAACTACGCACATATAAGAGTTAGAATGAGTATATAAAAGGGGTCATAATTTGGTAGTTGCAGTGACAGTTGAGAATGCAGGGGAGCATTAACGGCTCCATATGGAAAACAAATATACGTGACTATCAGTGTGTAATCATATGTACGAGAGATTTTCACTGTGATTGGTGTTGAGGTAAATGATGATTAGAATTGAAATTTATGTTGCAGTAGGTGACAAAATGCAACCTTTTAATTATTTTCACAGAAATGTTTGAAATGGGAGAGGGTCCAAAAAACAAAAGGGCAAACAAGATGAAAGTATACATCAATTATTGGTGACAAAGAGGAAACAAGGAGCTGCAGGGAATCTTCTCTGCCACAATTAAACTTCAGTTTTCACCCACATCAGTAAATAATAATTTAAAAGAAAAAAAAGGAACTTGTGGTACAGTAATTATAAAAATATAGGTTCCAAAAAGAATGTTCTCAAATAGGTATATCATATATGAAATTATAAATCATGCATTATACCTCTCCAAGAAGGTGGAATTATTCAAGAATTTAGCTGCAGCTAGAGATAGATCTTGGCGGCGGCGGTGGAGAGAGAAGTAGCCCAGAACCATCATGTTTTCCCACAGCTTTCTTGAACTTAAAACCCCAATTCTTGATCTTGATCAATGACAACTGAAGCAGTTTGTAGTTCAAGAAAGCTGTGGAAAAGCATGAAGTGGGCTTTTTAATTCTTCTTGAACTAGCTAATTGTTTACAGAAATGGAGGAAAGAAGAGAGAGAGAGAGAGAGGAGCGGGAAGAAATTGAAAATTGCATGCCCATACATAGTGAGAAGGACCACTATAGCACAATGTGTGTGTTGTGTGTGTATGTGTGTGAGAGAAAGCAGCTTTATGGAGGAAGGAGAGGAAACAAAGTAGGGTTGAGTGACAAACAAAGTAGGCTGCTTTTATTGTGAGTGGTTTGTGGTGGTATATATATGCATCAACATTACACTAATTACCTCATCATCATAACTCCTTTTCAAAACTATGACTTATCAATGTAAATGAATTGGTAATGTGAGAAGATATGCATGGTTCAATCTTATGGTACGATTTGGGTTAATTCATAAAATATATAATAATACATCTCAGTGTCCATTCATATCGTGACACGTCTCTTAATATCCCCCGACATTTGATACTATATATTTAACAAGTAGCATCCAAGTGGGGACCAGATTCTTGAGCAAAAATAAAACTTAAACCCCATTGGTTGAGTGAAATTGGCGTAATTAGGATATGAATAGCTGTAATCGATCCTACATATCACATGTCGTGCTCAATTGCTGGACCAACCTCTTATATACAGAGTATTTAATAATTAATATTGGTATACATTAAATGTTTTTAATAATAGTAAGAATATATGTAGAAAATAAAATGAGGTGTAACGGCATTAAATTAAAAAGGTGCAATTAGAAAGGGCAAAATGATAAAACCATCCCATCCCTCACCACATGCTTGCATGTGGGCATGATATGATTTCCCACCAACTTATTTTTGGTTTAAAAGGTATGGGGTTTTTTTCTTGTCACACGCATTAATATATTTATATAATACACATTCATCTGAGTAACACATGTTATCTTTGCTAATAATATTTGTCGATTGGGAGCTAAATATACTAGAATTTTTTTTTTATTTCTTTATGAATAATTTTCAATTGTCCACACGTGCATGATGAGAGAAATTTGGTTTGAAACATAAAATATCTCATCGAATTTCGGTATTAAATGAAATATTACATATAAATACAATTCAATATATATAGAGAGAGAGTAGGGTTCCACTGAAAATTAGATTTTTCGTGACAAATGAGAATGACGAATAAGCACATAAAATCAACACACGAAAAATCAACGAATAAGAAATAAACAAATAAATATTATATATTCGTTCATAATGAGATTTGAACCTAGGTGCTGCATTCATCAAGTAAGGAGATGCATCATCCATAGGTTTTTGTGATCAAAGAGTTTAAAACGATTCTCATTCATTAGAATGACCAGTCATTAGATCATGAAGATTTATGGTGGATTCATTACCTTGTTGCATGAATTTGTGATTATGGGTTCGAATTTCATAGGTGATAATATTTCAATAGTTGAATTCATAAATTTAGCTGATGAATTCATGGTTTATATATATATATATATATATATAGAGGAAATTGTTAAAATAAAACTTCATTTTTACTAAAAGGCGTATCTCGGTGATTATTTGTTTCTTAATCTTTGTATATGACATTGATGATACGGTATCAATTATGCATTGCTTTGACTTATCAAAATGTGTGGGTTTTTCGTAACCTAAGAATATTGGTATCTTGGGCAATGATAATTAATATTTAGCGATGATATGATTGTTATTGCATTGAATCGTGTCCCAGGAGGGTTTGAGTTGATAATATCCCTAATAGGTGTTCAGAAAAAGTTTTATTATAAAGAAGCTCGATCGGCTTGAAATTTCCAAAGTATAATAAATAATATTTTGAACTAGACCAATATTGGTAAAATATATTAATTAGTTAAAAGCCAGCAACATGCTTAAATTAATTAATGGATATTAGAATGTTAAACATGAGAAATAAATTAATTAAAAAGAAAGTCCAGATTATTCGTAATTTAGATTTGGATGGGTAAGTCAATATTAATTTTTATAATAGTCCAAATTAATATTCTATTGTGCTTGTATTAAATTGGGGGGCCTAATTTAATTAGTCAAAATCCAATAGGGAGACACAGTCCAAATCTCTTTGGATCTCTAACCTAACTCATAAATATTCTATAAATACGAGAGAAGGAGAAGAAATTAAATACAATGAACCCTACTACACGCAGAGAGAACACGTTCTCTTCTATATTTTTCAGTATTTTATTTCTTATTCTCTTCTAGTCCTATAGGTTTCATAGTTTTGCCAATATCAATATTCAAACTTGGATTTTGGAATATGTTAGAAAATTTGAGGTAGATATTCAATTCTACACGTGGAGAAGACATAAACAATCTTATGATATTTGGACATCAATTAATCAGTAAGTAATTCAAATCTGTAGTATGGATTATTTATGATTTAATTTCTAAATTGCATGCTTTTATCTACGTTCTAGATAGTAGAATTAAATGGAATTTTGTAATAATTAATTTTCCTATATTAACCTAAAAGATTATCGAAGGGAAATTCCTTCATTGAAATTAAATCTCCATCATAAAGTTATCACATTCATAACGAAATTAACCATGGTTAGAAAAAAATGAAATTAATGAAATTTTCGCCCCTCTTGGGTTTCGAACCTTGGTGTTGCACTCATCCACCAAGGAGATCCATCCATTGTAGATTTTTGCGATCGAAGAGATGAAAATAGTTTTCTATTCTCATAATAAAAATGAGTTTTAATTTTAACCCCTTCCTATATATACATTATTGTATGTGTGTGAGATTAGGTATATGTATAGCATCATGTATTTTTGCTATTGACTGAAAAGAAAATTTATGGGATTCAAACATTGGTGCTGAACTTATCCATTGTTAATTTTCATGATTGACGAGATGAAAATAGTTATATGTTCTCATAATAAAAAAAGAAATTTTTATTTGCACCCCTGCCTATATATACATCATTGCCTTTGTGTGATATTAAGTATATATACATATCATCTTGTATTTTCGCTATTAACAAAAGAAAATTATTTATATGTAAAACAAAATAAAAGATTAAATGATAATAATATTAGTTGAACAATACATGTTCGACATCAAATTCATAAACAAAACACTCAAATCTTAATATATAAATGTAATGTTTCATGCACGTGGGATTAGAACTTCATATTTCAAGATTATCTAGGTGAGCTTCAATATATATATTTTTGGGCAAATTGCCGGAAAAACCACCAAGTTTGGTCAAATTCTGTTCAATCCCGCAAGTTTCAAAATCAGCCGATTATATCATAACTTTAACAATTTTCGCAATTGTCCCATG
>JAYDZE010069626.1:0-25278 GCA_034509125.1 Monilaria moniliformis | reverse complement strand
TGGTTGTGGCATGATAAGTATGCGCTGGGTCCATTGCGATATGTAAAAGTTGTATAATATTGTTTAATGTATATTATGTGTATGTATTTCAGTAAAATAGAAAGAAAAATTTGGTCTGAGTGTCCGCGATACCAACCGTGACATCACTTATTCGGTGGGAAAACCTAATGAGTAAGGGGTATTACAGGTAATGGGTCTAGTCTATGCCACTTAGTAAAAGAAAATTCTAGTTACTTAAATGAAAACGTGAAAATAATACTCTATACTACTATTTTTTTCTTCTTATCATTGTGTTTTTAAAATCAATATTATAACTGAAAATTGATTATAAATTGGTAAAAATGAATCTGTTACATAATTCATGCGATTTTTTCGTGTAATGCGAATTACATGAAATTGCGAATTCACATAATAATTTAAATAATATTTTTATATGAATTACATGATTTGTGTATTTGTATAAAGACATGCAGATCATTATAATTCGTGTATGCATGCAATTTTTCATGTAACTATCACAATTTTCATGTACGAATGCATATTTTCCGTGTAATCAAAACAAAATAGTGAAACCTAAGTTAATAATTTAGATAAAACACTATACTTCACTCATACTTTAAGATATATAATATATATACTGATTTTATCATTAAAAAACGAATGGATACCATTTTCGATTAGTTCTGTCGTCTCATTTTGTCCAAAATTTACATAAACTTAACCTTAAAAAGTGAAAGGTTATATAAAGCTGGAACAGAGAGAAGATTGAAGGGAATCTATTAGCTGGTCGAATAATCTTGGAAGAATGAGTTAATGAGTTTCACCCTCCAGTCTTTTTTTTTTTTTTTTTGTTCTTTCTAATTTTTTTAATTATATCCAAAAAATACGAAAAAACAATTTGTAACTATTAATAAGGGTATTAAAATCATTTAAAGACAAAAAAACTAGTAGAGTTTCCATATTTCTAGCCACAAAATATAATGTCTTATTATTATGTGATTGGGTGGTGGCTACTACCAGGTCTTTAAATAATTACACCGTTACTATAAATAAATAAAAATAATAACAACGTTAAGTTGAATTATTACCAGATATCCACCCCATTTCTTAACTAACAAAACTTAACTTTATCCATTCAAAAACCCCTATCTCGAACAACACTCCCAACCAAAACCCCCAAAATGCAATCTCTCCAACTCCAAACCCTCCTCTCCTCCTTCACCACCTTCCTTCCCCTCCCACCAAAACCCCTCCTTAAACCCCACAAATCCATCAAGCCCTTCAACTTGAAACCCCATCTCCTCCGCTCCTACTCCTCCGACGAGTACCCAGTCGGTGACGACGACGCATTCCTCGCCTCATTCGGCCCAAAGGAGAAGGAGTCCGAAGAGGATGCTCGGAGAAGGAACTGGGTCGAGAGGGGCTGGGCTCCTTGGGAAGAAATTCTCACCCCCGAAGCCGATTTCGCGCGCAAATCCCTCAATGAAGGCGAGGAAGTGCCCCTTCAGTCCCCTGAAGCCATCGAGGCTTTCAAAATGCTCACCCCCAAGTACCGGAAGCAGAAGGCTGCTGAAATGGGGCTCACGGAGGATGAGTTTTTTGCGAAGCAGTTTGAGATTAAGGGAGAGATTCCGGAGCCGCTCGAGCCTCTGTGGAGTGGGCCTCTGGTGTTGGGACTGGTTCCTCCCAGGGATTGGCCTCCGAGGGGGTGGGAGGTCGACAGGAAGGAATTGGAATTTATTCGAGGCGCCCATAAGTTCTTTTCGGCTTTGAGAGTGGATCCGGAGAAGGTGGAGGAGAGGTTGGAGAAAGGGACGGAGATGGAGGATATGTGTTTGGAGAGGTATAATGTGTTCTTGAAGCAGTACAATGAGTGGGTGGAGGCGAACAGGGATCGCTTGGAGGAGGAATCCTATGAGGTTGATTTTGGATTAGATGAGCTAGTTTGTTGCTTTTTATAGCTTTTTTCATGCAGTTCTATACTCTGTGGGTCGATATTCAGACTGCATCAATTAAAATGATTTATTGCTTTTGATTCACAATGGTTCTCCTATTAGGTGCATCTGCATAGAATTATGGAAAACCTGGATTTGACTTAGTTGCTTACTTATGCAGTGTCTTTAATGAGTTGATGATTCTTTAGTTATTTCATTTAAGAGTCAATAATGTTCTCGATTTGAATTCACTATGACGATAAAAGATTGAATCTTGCTAATCAGTAGTTGGTGCATGCTGATAGAAATAACATGCATGTCCTTAACCTTTTCTGTTGTGGATGAGGAGAAAACAATAGATTCTGCTCGTGCTTAGGTAAACCCTGCTCCTAGTCCTATGTAATAGTTCATAAACGACACCGAAGAGGGAATCACACTAGGTAAGCCTTGTACAACGGGTTCAACCTAGAAGACCTTAGCGGATTTGAACTCGTGACCTCCAATCACAAGTTCACCCATTCCATTGACTAGGTCACATCTAAAAGCAAAAGGGCACATATGTTCTTACTTTGTACGTAGTGTATGGTGTGTGTGAAGGAAAGGAACTTTTCTAATAATGCCGTTGAGGAAAGTCTCAAATAAGTATGTTACTTTTGCAGGTTGATCAAGATTATTATCCTGGCAGAAGGAAAAGGGGAAAGGATTACAATGAGGAAATGGTAATAAGTGCTGTGCCTTTCTATTCATACCCTAATAACACAGATATCTTCCCCTCCCATATATGAGTTAGCATAGTGCACTGTCATGAGGTTAGTTTGAATGATTATGGACGAACTAACCCTTCCCCTTTTTTATTATTTTCTCGGCCATGCAGTATGAGCTTCCATTCTATTACACTGGACTGGTAAGTTAATCATTTACAGCTCTCTAGTTCCTTTATTTCCATGCTTCCTACATATATTATTCAATTTGCTATCTAGTTTTCTCTCCTTGAATATTTCTAATAGTTTGTTTGTCTTTCCCTAATAAAAACAAAAGAAAACTACAGTCTCGTGTGTTATTTTATTCAATATCCGGTGAAATGCTTTCTATATATTATGTTAGAACATACAGCTGTTTCACTTTCAAATTTGCACATTTTCTTGGTTTCCTAAGCGTGTTTTGTTCTATTTCCCACTTCACTTAAGTTTCTAGGTATCCTTTTGTAGCTTTATATTGGATAATTTGGATTATGTCATGGCAAATGAATCTAGAGTTTATCTTTATATATCCTTTTGCTGGTTTCTCTTTTATTCTTGGTGTTACCTGTTAAGTAAGCTTTTCTATTAAATTACAGCAGACATAATTTCTGATATACGAACTTTGGAATTTTTCTTTTCTAATGAAAGGAAAATTGAATGCAAAATATTTGGCATGCAGTCAGTGTATGCATATTGTGGTAAATATATTCATGAAAAGAAAAATATGCATTCAAGTAGAATTTGTTTGTAATTATTTTTCCTTCTTTTTCAAAGATATGTTCAGGTAAAGTAACTGCAGTACATCTTTATCAAGGAGCATTTGTTGACATTGGAGGTGTCCATGACGGGTATGGACTATTGCTTCTGTACATAGTGTCCGTTTCCTAAAATTTGACCTTCAGTTCACGTATGTACATTCGGTTCAGCTTAATCTATACCTTGAGGTGCTTAAAGAAAGATATGAGTAGCTTGCCCTCTCATTTAGGTCCCAATTGTTGCAAAACATTGCATATTTCTTTGCCCCTAATAAATATAAGTACTACCCTGTCTTACCCTAAAAAACTTTGATCATACACAATGCTGGGCCACAGCACTTTAAAACAATAGACTTTCAGCTTTGTAGTCTGTGCTGAAATCTGTATTTCATCCTTGGCCCATTCCGTGTCTCTTGTCAAGAATGGTGAAGCTTGGTGCTGATGATAGTAATATTTAAGATGTTACAATCTCTCACTACATTAAAAGTTTGGACAAAACAAAGTGATGTCAGTCAAATACATTTCCTGGAACTGAGCTCAATCTTTGGCTTTAAAAAAGCGCTCATTCGTTATCATTCAAATATCAGATACCTTTAATTTGCTTTCTGAATGTTATTTACTTCAAGATTAAGACAGCCAATAGCAACTTTCTGATTTGTTACAGAAATAATTTTTGCTAGTAAGCAGGCACCTTTTACTTTTTATATACTTTCACAATAGGCAAGTTTACTTTTACCAGCTGCAGATGTAGTTTAATAATCCATATGACTTCATCAGATTCCACTGCCATGCTTATTGAACCTTAAAATCCTAACAAGATAAAATGTTGTCCAAGAAGTCAACTTCAGCAGCCAGTGGATTCACATTAAATTATTTATATTGATTTCCCCACCACAAGGACACCATAATGCTATAGGATTCTCTCTTGTGCAAACTTTTCAGAATCTTCCGGAACTCCAAAATCTGTTAAAATTTCCTGCTCACTGTTGCATCCCAGTGTTTGCTAACATACTTCAAGCTTGTTGCATGCTACCTATTGATCTTCTAATAATGTGCATTAGTTCCCTTTAATTATTATCAATATTGCACTTCACCCTCATTATCTTATTTTTTTGGTATGGTCTGAATCTTGATACAATTAAAAGACTTTGATTATTATATATAGATATAGAGCCACTAGTCTTTAGTGCTCTGTCTTTTGGTGTCTATAGGACATTCATTGGTACATTTAGTTTTATGATCAGTATTAGGATTTCCGTAGGAGTTGTATATTGTTCAGTTTCTTGAATACTAAATCGTTTGAATTTCATTCTTCAACAAGATGCAATGGGGGATACTTATTTTCATCTAAAAGCTACAAATTGCTGTGCTGCTGTATGCACAATTTATTTCCAGAGTTGTCTACCTTTCCTATGTTATGGTTTTTCAGATTCTTTA
Organism: Monilaria moniliformis; assembly: GCA_034509125.1. Lineage (NCBI taxonomy): Eukaryota > Viridiplantae > Streptophyta > Magnoliopsida > Caryophyllales > Aizoaceae > Monilaria > Monilaria moniliformis. Next base: position 20,412 of record JAYDZE010069626.1, on the reverse strand, counting down.
GTTAACATTTATATATCATTATGGTCTGGTTTCACATCCATATGTTTAATCATGTTTTCCATGCAGTATCGGATGTGGAATTAGTGAATTACTACTTCTAGGATAAGCTGGTACCTAGGTTGAGGAAATTCTTTTGGATTACCTCAATCCAAATGGAACTTCTTCAACTGTAAATGCATAACTACATTACATGTATTCGTCACTGTTTTTTATTCTTAGTTTACTTCTATCTAATTTTCACCACCAGCTGTTATATTGAATTGACCATTCAGGTGGGTTCCTATAAAACGTAATGATTGGTACTGGATCCGACATCACATTAAAGTTGGGATGCAAGTCCTTGTTGAGATTACAGTAAGTTGTGCCTAAACTGTAACTTTTCTTACATATACCAGTGTAGCCTGCTTTAGGCTCTTTGATTTGTACTCATTTTGATATACTTCGGTGACAAACCAATTCTATTTGGCTGTTAACAGATAACTAGTCCGAGAAGGTGACAGACTCGAGAAAGATTATTTTCCTTTCTTTTGGCATATAAGCAATGAATAGTGTCAGGGAAGGCTAATTAAGGAAAAAGCATAATGATGATATGATTTAATAGAGAACCTTAACTAGTAAGTGCGAGAAACATTATCGAACACATCATTTTGGGGTGTTGCAGATAATGCTACAGATTTAGATAATGAATCGTGAAGATTGTAGTTCTCTTTGAGATTGTTGATTATAGTACCGATACATAGACTTATTCTGTTGGTATTACCGATTAGTCTATAGGAGCAACTCCTACTACCCATGGTTACTTCACATGTTATCCACAGAAGTGATAAGACATTGTAAATTAGGATATCTCTGTGCACCAAGAAATGTATGCAAGCAAAGTTTTGCGTCTAAATATTTTTATCTTTATGAAGAAGGTTGCATGGGTGTTTAAATGGGTAGAAACTAGCAAAATTTTCATACTCGAATAAAATGTGAAAATGTCTTTTTTGGGTTAATATTGCCGAAAACTTTAATCTCACAATGAGCGTTAAGAGTTATTATTAAGCAGCAATCTACCACAAATCACGCATGCTGAGCAATCTTATATAATTTTCTCTGTGCAGGCTAAACGAGATCCTTATCGCTTTCGGTTTCCTATAGAGCTACGTTTTGTCCATCCGAATATAGATCACCTAATGTAAGCTTATACACTGACTTACAGTTTTGGTGTCATTATTATCCTTGTCTCAGCTAAAGTCTGTTTCCTCTTTTGTGGATCTATATACCCTTCTGTGAATATATTGGCAATGCCATCAATGCAATTTATTAACAGCGCACTGATATAATCAGTTGACATGGTTGTTGCAGTTTCAATAAATTTGACTTCCCCCCTATATTTCACCGCGATGACGATGAGAATCCGGATAAATTACGTGTGAGTAAATTCCTTTGTGCTTATGTCAAGTTTGAAATTATTTATATCTTGTCCATTGATATCATATGCTCTTATTTCTTCGTAACCTATCGTATGCATAGTAATAAATAAATGCTGGTCTTACCACTCAATTCAATCTATGAACTGTGGTGCATTCTCCGCAACTGAGTTCTTACTGGTGAAGTGGAGACAAACGATCTAGTTGATTTCTCTTGTATTATTTATTGCAATGCGCCTTTTCTACCAATGACTTGTTGTTCAAGGTTGAAGGTTCAATAGACTTTGTCAGGAGATATTGGGTATACATGGTAACAAGTTTATTCCACCCAGTGTGTTCTTTATTTGTTCTTTATCTTTCTTCTTTCTTCTTTTATTGCCTCTTTTAAGGAAATCCTATATATATTTTTTTATATGTAAACAGTATTGAGATTTTAAGCATGTCAGCATCCAAGTCCTGTTTATTTATTTATTTGAAGTTTTGAACTTAATGCTGGAGTTGTTTACATCATATTCTTATCCATTGCTGCTCTAGTATATCTCATATGTCAAGATCTTCAAGTTTTCTTAAACTTTAAGTTTTTTAATTTGTTTGTCTTTCTTTATTCAGCGCGATTGTGGAAGACCTCCAATTCCTAGAAAAGATCCTGGAATTAAGTGGGAAGAGGAACCTTTATTATCAAACCACCCATACGTCGATAAGGTATTCTTAAGCTCGATCCAGTTTAGAGCACTCCCATTCATTTGTTACAAAGAATATATGATATTTTATTGGTCATGTGTAGAAGCGCATGTTTAGTACAATAAGGATGATTATAGCTCAATATATGCAGCCTGTTAATTAAAGTAACTGCAATGAACCTATAAACTAACTGCACTGAGCTCTAATGAACTTCGTGGTCCTGGTTTGGAATCCCATGCGCGGCGCAATTACTTTACACGTAAGTGCATTTACTTTATAGGTTAAGTGCAGTTACTATATAAGTAAGCTCAAGAGGTTTGTAGTTTTACAGAAAATCAGGTTTTTACTATAAACCAACCCTTTCCTCATCAACACTCATCATGCTTGAGTTCCTTGGATGGTTGCCTACTGTTAGATATTTAGCCTAAAGCTCAAATCTAACTACTTTAAACCAAACTTTTTAATTGGCCCAAGAATTATGTTGGCTTCTAGGTTCCCTATAAACTTAAGGGTGCTCCAGTTTTCTATATAGAAGACAACTAGTTGATTCCTATACTTGGATAAAAGGCATGAGTTTTCTATGTACCTGTCATATTTTTCTTGAGTTAAAAGGAAAGAGGTTAAGCTTGCTCAGTAAGTAAACTGTTCGTGTTCAGTGCATTAGTTGTATTAAATGCTACTATAACTGTGACAAATGACAATAAGCAGTTAAAACCAGAATTACACTTTGACTTGACAGAAACTTGATCGGTTGCATTTCGAATCTCCAGTCTTGTCATGCATTTTTTTCATCTTCTTCTGATATCATGGTAGAACTAACTCTAAGCTTCTTCAGAGAAAGATATAAAACTTAGGCTAAACTTTTGTATTTACGTGATATATATCACATATGCTGACATGTTTGCTCTTCACATATCCACCCAAGTTTATATTTTATCTAAGATAGGCCAGTTGAGTAAAAGTACAGTAATATATCTACTTGTATTTTACTAGGTAAGTTGTTGCTTCGTTAGGTTCTGAATTTGGGCTGTTATAGTAATTTTAAGTCAAAAATCCAAATTCTATGACTAATCATTTCATTCAGTAGGTGGAACATTATGGAATTTATTCAAGGGAAAAGAATATGATTTGCTTCCATTATTGAATATTCCCACTGCTGCCTGTAGCACTCCTTGAAGTGTTTGATATTCCTGATAGATGGATCACCTCAGTGCTTAATCTAAGTAATGGATTACTGATTTTGAAATGGGAAATAGCACTCACCTGAACTAAAAAAGCAAGTGGACTTACTAAAATAAAATATGCAAACAAAGTGCTTCCAATAATTGTAGGAATGGCAATGAGAATAATTGCTGGTATTATTCTCCATGCATAAGCATGTGATAGTTTTAATAGACATGTAACTAAAATCTTAGGGCAGAGCTTCTGTTACCAAAGTAGATTTTCTTGGTCTTATTATTCAGTATCTCACTTATATCTATTATTTGGTTGCCCCTAATTTGACTTCAGATATTCAGGCATTTGAACTCACATGGCCTACGCATATAAATATATAACCTTGATATTTTCTAATTGAAATTCTTGAATTTCCTATGCCTGTGTTCTCATTCCCATCAGATTGAATCTAATTCTGGCTTCTTTGATCCATTTAGTCATTATTGTGCATTGTATGTTTCCATGGTACAGGATATGTGAAACCATGTTTTTGTGTTTTCTATTTATGTTTCTGTGATCCCTAAAATCATATTTCTCAAATTCAACTGTTACTGTTTTTGGTGATGTTATATTTGATTTCATAGATGTGTGTTTCAGCTTGCTAAAAGTGTTAATAGGACCGTCATTGCCCTCTGTGGCACTTTGTTAATCTGCATCTTAGATATTCTGTGTCGTATGCAGCTATGGCAGATACATAATGCTGAACAGATGATCTTGGATGATGTGGATGCAAATCCTAATAAATATAAAGGCAAAAGCTTATCAGAATTGACTGATGAAGAAGAAATTAATGAAGAAAACAGCGTAGAGTACGGAAAAGCTAAATACAAGAACACGACAGTTCCCAGAGTGACTTTGGTAATCTTTTTTTGCCTTCCCCCGTTATCTTGTCATGCCTTGGAATTATTTATGTGAGATTTTCTTATACTCGCAGAAAGTAAGCGTAAAAGAACTTGATTTGGAAGCTGCACTAGCTGAACGTCAGGTTTGTTTGCTAATCTTTATTCCTTTGTAGACATCGTTATTATTACATTTTGATTCAGGTTGATCTGTGTCAATCAGTAACTCTGTTCAGAATTTATTACTTAGTCATCACCTCTACCACCACTAGGGTGTAAATGAGTAGAGTCAAACTGAGTATCGGCAAAGTCAAGATTGACTCGCTTGTTATAAAATTGAGTTCAAGTCGAGAATTAAAAATTTCAAGCTTTAGCTTACTAACCCAATGGACCTTAGTCAAACTTAATTGAGCTTCAAAATACTTAGTAAATATAGGTATAATTTTTTTTTATTTAATTACTGTTGAATGTATAAATAAAAATTATAGTGTAACTAATGAAATATTATATTGAGAAATAAATTTGTTGAGATGGAGGTTTTATATGGAAGTTATATTTTACTTTCAAACTATTAAAGAAGTATTTTGTAAATTAGGTTACGAGCTGCCTAACAAGCTTATATTGAGCTTCACTCACGAGATTACGAATTAAGTACAACAAAGATTGATGGTCAATCATGATGAGCTCATGAGTCGAGCTTTTATCTGAGTAAAGTTTCGAGTAGCTCGTGACTCTCGTCTGCTTAGAGACCCCTAACCACTGACTTTACAGAAAGCTGAATAGGTATAGTTGGGTGGGTGGTGGTGGGATGCTTTGGGTGGAATTCACATGTACCCTATCGTTTCTGTATTCTCCACATGCAATTGCTTCCATAAATGGTACTATCTAACTCGGTCTGCTTGCATCTCATTTTGGAGCATGCAGTCTTTACAAGAATACTGTCATTAGTTGTCCAAAAACATTTAAATTTACTGGAAAGATTCTCATCTTAGATGATTATCTCTTTCAGTACGGTAAATGTTCACTCTTAAAACGTTACTGCACCATATTGATCACTTCGGCAGTTAATCATGTGGAGAAAAAATTCCTTAGTGATGTTCATTTCTGCCTCGTTTCAGCTGCATAACAAACTAAGGAAAGAAGCTGAAAAGCGAGGAGAGACGTATAAAATTACTAAGCTGAGGCGAAATGAGGAAATGGATGAATACGACCTTATCCATTGGCGTAGATCATTCGAAGAAAGAGAAACTCTCCTCCGAGATATAAGCTGGTACGTTTTGTTTCCATATTTACCCTTATCGTCACCTGACTTCTTGAAATGCTAAAACTCAAGAGGGTGTTTAGTTGATAAGTTTGGAGAATTGAGATCTCTGGAATTGGAGTTGCTAAACTTCCTTGTAAAAAAAAGCACTTCTTTTCTTTTGTTTGTGTTTACACTCATTTTCCTGTTGTATAACTTGCAGCCGTCAAGCTCTGGGGCTTCCGCTAGAAGAGCCAGGCAGGTACGTCGACCCGAGTTTCTTTGGAAAAGACCGATACGACCCTGATAGCGCGTTGTATCGTTACGACTACTGGGGGGAGCCCAAGAACTCTGAGAAGAGCAAGCAAGAACGCATGACGGATACTCACAACAAATCCATAGTTGGCAAAGGAACCGTTTGGTACGAAATGTCGTATGAAGATGCCGTCAAGCAGCAAATGCAGAGGGAGAAACTTGGGCTCAAACCCGAGCAGTATGAAGCAGATGAGTCGGACAGGGACCCCGAAGAGGAAGATGATGACGACGACGATGACGACTTTGATTACAGCATCCTGGGTTCTACGAGTGCCAGTGTGTCTAACCAGCCTCATGTCAATGGCACTGAATCTCCGAGATTGTCGGATGAAGGATTGTTTGAGGATTAGTTTTCAGCTGAGGTTGAGATATCATTTTTTGTAGCTGTATAAAAAAGGAAGTTTTAATGGTCAATTAAATAATAATAAATGTGAACACAATGAATTCAAATTTAATTATATAATTTTCTTTTTCCGGCAAATATTTTACAGTGTGTAAATAAATCTAATTAAAAATTTAAGATTTAAAAATGAAAAATTAATTGAACAACCGAAAAATAAGGAGATTAAAACAATATCAGAAAACCACTACTTGCGTCTACTACTTTAGAAAGGAAATCTACAACCAATTACATTTAAATCTGTAGGCCATAGTTTTTTTTTTCTTTTTTTTTTTTATAAAAAGAATTAATAATGGTTTTTTATTTATTTCCGTGATGACTCTAACATCATTATTAGTTTAAGTAGTTTGTATTTATTATCCTTACTTTTCATATCTGTTTTCATTTGTAACTAAATTTGGAATTACAGTATTTAATTTGATCAGATGAAACTAATAACTGTAAAGTGTTGGTGTAGCTCGAGTAAATCTCAAATCACAATCACCGTGTATCGCGCAAGAGGTATGCTATTGCTAGTGAAAGAAAAAAACCAAGTTTTGTGGTTTTCACATTAGAATTCTTGAGCTTCATTAGTTTATAATTTTCTTTGGATCGAGCTTGATTCCTTCAAAATTCTCAAGTTCGAGTTCGGCTCCTGAAAATATCATTTAGGATCGAGCTCTAAAAATACCCTTTCTACCTTAATTTCTATTTTTTCTTTTTTTCTTTTTATTTCTTTTTTACTATTTCCTTCATTTACTAAAAATGTATCATTTTTCCTTTTACCCGTCCATAAAAAAATATATCATTATCTTTTCAGACAATTTCTCCACTGAAAATATTATTTTCCAAATATTTATTAAAACATATGCTGAATCAAACTGACCACTTTTGGTTGGTAAAGAGAGTATATAATTTTGGATAGTTTTCTATCAGTTTCATTGATTGAATTTTTCAATAATAGTTAGCATAACTGATAATAAGGTATTTTGATCAGAAATAGTGACAATTATTGTATTGCTAAAACTTCTATAGTAAATTAGCTTAATATGTCATTAGATAAGCAACAAGGGTGAGGCTATAAATTGAACTGTAAATTTGATATCATAAGGTAGAAAAGCTATTTTGGAAAGGTGAAAATTGAAATGTAAATTTTTGTATTAAGACAAGACAAGGGTCATTTAGCATTCTGAAAAGCAACAAATATAACTATTTGACGCACCCTTTCTCATGTGAATCTTGGTAGTTTGTACTCAAGGTCAAGGGTGCTCATTTGATTTGCTCCATCGTAACTGAAAGAACCAGAAAAACAGAAACTGAAATTCAAAACCATTATTAGCAAATGGCATTGAAATAGTTTAGGATGATTTGAAAATAAACCAACCACATTAATGGATCCAATTGGTTTAATCTGATGGGACGAAGACAAAGTGATATCCGAAGCAAAGTTCATTTCCCGAGGGTGGCACGACAATCAAGACACATCATTCCAACCCCATTTCTCTATTTTATTCAATCATCCATTACGCAATTCAACTTCAAGCATATCCCTTCGCCGCCCGCCCATTCCTTCCTTTTATGTGTGTGTATATATATAACTCTCTCTCTCTCTCTTCCCTGCCACCTTCACCAAGAGAAAATGGTGGGTTTTGAAAATCTTGTTCAAGTCCCTTCAACACAAGTGACGAAAAATATTGTGGGGTACGATGTGCCTGAGGGTGTCGACATTAGGGGAAGATACGACGCTGAATTTGCGACCATTCTGACAAAGGATGCTCTCCACTTTGTGGCATCTTTGCAGAGGCAGTTCAGGAACCATATCAAGTATGCAATGGACTGCAGAAAGGAGGCTAAGCTTCGCTACAACAACGGCGCGCTCCCGGGCTTCGACCCCGCCACCAAGTCCGTCAGAGACGCCGACTGGCTCTGTGCCCCGCCGCCTCCTGCTGTCGCTGATCGCCGCGTTGAGATCACTGGTCCCGTCGAGAGGAAGATGGTCATCAACGCCCTCAACTCTGGCGCCAAAGTTTTCATGGTCCGTCGACTTCACTCTTTTTTCTTTATTTTTGATGATATTGATTATTAATAGTTGATATAACAGGCTGATTTTGAGGATGCGTTGTCGCCGAATTGGGAGAATCTGATGCGAGGGCACATCAATTTGAGAGATGCAGTGAGGGGCACTATAAGCTACCACGACAAAGCTAGAAACAGAGTGTACAAGCTCAACGAGCAGACGGCCAAGCTCTTCGTCCGCCCCAGAGGCTGGCACCTGCCCGAGGCTCACATCTTGATCGACGGCGAGCCCGCCGCCGGCTGCTTGGTGGACTTCGGCCTCTACTTCTTTCACAACTGGTCTGCCTTCCGTCGCAACCAAGGCCAGGGATTTGGTCCGTTTTTCTACCTCCCCAAAATGGAGCATTCCAGGTATAACTTATATACGAATACAATTCAATTATTATAACCTAATTAACTTCCCTCATTTTTCTTTCCTGAAAATTCAGAGAGGCTAGGATATGGAACAGCGTGTTCACGGCGGCGGAGAAAATGGCGGGACTAGAAAAGGGGAGCATCAGAGCGACGGTGCTGATCGAGACTCTGCCGGCTGTGTTCCAGATGAACGAGATACTGTACGAGCTGAGGGATCACTCAGTGGGGCTCAACTGCGGGCGGTGGGATTACATCTTCAGCTACGTGAAAACCTTCCAGGCCCACCCAGACCGCCTCCTCCCCGACCGCGTCCTCGTCGGCATGGGTCAGCACTTCATGAGGAGCTACTCCGATCTGCTCATCCGCACCTGCCACCGCCGCGGCGTCCACGCCATGGGCGGGATGGCCGCGCAGATCCCGATCCGCGACGACGCCAAGGCCAACGAGGCGGCGCTGGAGCTCGTCAGGAAGGACAAGCTGAGGGAAGTACTGGCTGGCCACGACGGGACCTGGGCGGCCCATCCCGGCCTCATCCCGGCCATCATGGAGGTGTTCGACGCCAACATGGGCGGCAGCGCCAACCAGATTCAGTCCGCGAAGCGTGAAGACGCGGCCGGGCTGACGGCGGAGGACCTCCTGCAGATCCCGCGCGGGGTCCGCACGATGGAGGGGCTCCGCCTGAACACGAGGGTGGGGATCCAGTACGTGGCGGCGTGGCTGACGGGGAGTGGATCGGTGCCTCTCTACAACCTGATGGAGGACGCGGCGACGGCTGAGATAAGCCGGGTGCAGAACTGGCAGTGGCTGAAATACGGCGTGGAGCTGGACGGGGACGGCCTCGGCGTGAAGGTGACGGCAGACCTCTTCGGGAGGGTGGTGGAAGAGGAGATGGAGAGAATTCAGAGGGAGGTTGGGAAGGAGAGATTCAACAAAGGGATGTATAGAGAGGCATGCAAGATTTTCGCAAGGCAATGCACCGCGCCGACTTTGGATGATTTTCTGACGCTTGATGCCTACAACCACATCGTCCTCCATCATCCACTGGTTTCTTCTAGGCTCTGAAAAGTAATTCCCATGTTTTTGAGATTTCTGATGTATTTTATGATTCACCATTTTCATGATCGTGATGTGATGAGTTCTCGTTTTGGTGTTTGTTGCTAATAAATCAATGTTTGGTTCTGCTGTCTTTCACTCTTTGTCTCTCTCGTTCTCTACACTGTAAAACTCTCTCTAGATCTATCTCTCTATTTCTTTCTCTTGTTCTCTGGTCTATGGTGGAGGAGTAGCATCGATCTCAATCCGCCGCCGGAGGGTTTGCCACCGCTGGTTGTGTCGCATGCACTCGGTGTATTTTGCGCGTTTTCAAAGAGAGAACGAGAGAGAAAATTGAGGAAGAAGAAGCTTCCATTTACTTGTGGGGAAATTAACATTAAATTCTCTCGATCACGTGGTTGCTGCCGCTATGATTTAAACTCGCGGCCGCGGCGATCGTGAGGAAGACCGGAGCAGCAAGCCATTAGCTGGGTATAGGAGACACTGAAATGTAGAAAACTCACGTGGCTTCTCTATCTCAAAAATTGTAAATTTCTGCGAATTTATGTTATTGTTCCATCAATGGTGACCTCAGATGACAGCAATATCGATTAAATCTTTTGCAATGAGGTTCAATAAAGGAAACGATTTTATTTAATGGCTTTGGAATGGTAATTTTGTGATCTTTGTATTGTTTGTGTTCTTAAATTTATAACTAAGTTAATCATTATAATAAAATTGCATAATTCACAACTTAGCTAATGTTAATTGAGAATTATAGCCAAAATATACTAATTCAAAACTAAAAATGCATTTTGTGTGAATTACAGCTAAATACCACAATTGAGAGTATTTTTTGTTGTAAATTATAGTAAAACAAATTCACTAAGTCACATTAGAGAATATTTGGATGTTGTGAATTATAGCAAATCAATATTAACTCACAATTAAGAATACTCAATGTTGTGAATTGTAGCCAGAAACCTTAATTCAGAATCCAGAGTATTATAATTGTGAATTATAACAAAAAATAACTAATTTACAACCACAAGCATTCAGAGTTGTGAAATGTGAGAGTAAAATAGTAAGTGTGGATACTTTTTACTTTTTTATATTAGTGGATAGATTTTACTTTTGCTATCTCATATTGGCTTTTCTTATCTTTCATTTATATAGCACAATTATGAAAAAGACACGTATGAAGATTCTGGTTTAACTATGTCTCCCTAATTGTGAATATAGTTGGGGCATCTTGTAAGAGAAAGGATCAATTTAGAAAGTTGCAACATGAAATATTAGTTGAACAACTTAATGATGAGGAAGTGACTAGCGGGAGAGGTCAAAATCAAGAAATCATTTTGGAAGACCTGGAGACACTTGTTGGGGCTTACATTACTTCACCTATGCTTTATGTGGCCTTTGGTTGAGAAAGTGTTGGATAATATATGTGATGATGCTATTTCCTCTGGTAATAGAAGTACTGCTAAAAGCTTGACCTAAATTATGGATAGTTATGAGTTTGCTTTAATTTTGTGAGTTGCACAATATTTCACAAGTTGATATTGAAGACATGTCGTAAAAAACATGAAGCAAAGTTGATCACGAATTTGCATCATTATCGTGTAGTGATTTTTTATCAGGTACTATATATTTTTATTCATGTTGCTTATTGATATATTTTACCCATCGTTAACTTTATTGTGCTTGCAATGTCAAGGTTGTTGATTTAACTATACAAGAGTTAGATAATTGGTTTTCTGAAGCTAGCACCGAGTTGCTAAGATGCATAGTGTGTCTTGATCAAAGAAATTCTTTTTCTCAATTCAATGATCATCAAGTCATGGGTCTTGCTACTTTATATTCTGGGGATTTATCCGAGAGCGATTGTTTACATCTTCCACATCAACTTAGTAATTTTATTGTTTATTTGTGGTGTGGTCCTCAATTTATTGCACTAAGCAATTTGGGAAGTATTGCTACGAAAATGGTCAAAACTGATAAATATTTAGTTTTAGTCTATAAGATTATTGAGTTGGCAGTAATTTTACCCGTTGCCACTGCTTCTGTTGAAAAAGCATTTTTTGCAATGAAGATTATCAAGACTGATTTGCGAAATCTAATGGAAGATAAGTGGATGAATGACAATTTAGTTGTGTATATTGAGAAGAATCTTTTTGTACCAATTGATAACTAACAGATCCTGCAGTGTTTTCAATAGATGAGATAACGTAAAATTCAGTTGCCACCATTTCAGCAAAACAAACACAATTATAACATGAACTGTTTTATATGTATTGGACTAGTTTTATGTATAAAATATTTATGTATTTTTATAGTTATTATGATTGTGATTTTTTGTATAATATATTATTTTTTCATATATATATATATATATATATCTATATTAACTATAGAAAAAATATATATATATATACAAGTCTATCAAGATTATTTTTTATGTCGGCCTGTAAATGACAGTGCCAAGACGATAATCCACATACATAAATTTACGAATTTGTGGAGACTTGGTAAACAATATCCTGGATTTAGCAAAATATAAAATGAATAGAGCAAGTATTAAGTAATGATATGTGGAATATGTTTTTCTTGATTAGTATGGCGATGTAATCTTATAGGTTATTTTTGTTATAAAGTCCAAAGATGAGGATAATTACGGTATTTTGGATGATAATAATTTTGAAGTGAATGATCGAAGCTGAACCAGGGTATCCCGTTGGGTTGTATAACTGGAGGATCACAAATGAACACACTCTCTCTCTCTGCACCCCAAATCCCAACCAATACAACACTCGACACAGAGAGAGAGAGAGAGATGGGTGTGGATGTAGGCGTGATCGGCCCTCCTGCTGCTGCTGCTTCTACTCCGCTGCTGTATCCGAGACCTAAGAGCAGTGTGAGTCTATCAATTGAATACCCATTGATTTGGTGTGGTGTGAAGAGGAGGAAGCAAAGTGGAAGGGTGACGGCACTGGAGCAACCTGGGGGTAAGATGGTAGTGGAGCTGGTTGGGGCCTTCAATGAGCTAACTGAGAGGATGAGCGTCCTCTCCACCAGCTCCTCCCGTCTCCTCTTCAAGACCCTCAAGCTCTCTCTCCCTATTCTCCACTCCCTCCCCCTTCTCCCCGACGGCCGCGACCCCCTGTCTAGGGCTCTCTCACTCGCCCTTTTTCTCGCCCATCTCCAGGTTCATCACCCTAATTCTTCTCTTTTTCACTAATTATCATTTCTCAAGATTCAAAATGTGTCTAATCCCGTGATTCATTACTTACTAAAGTTAAACTGAGCCTGTATAATTACAATGAAATACTACTACTCTTGTTACCTTTTGTCTTCTTGAAAATTTTGGGATAGTCTTCCAACTAAGAAAATTGAGAGATTCATCGAGTAGGTTATCTTTATCTGCTTTGTTTAAAATGTGTATATGTTTAAGAATTTGTCTCTATATAATTATCTATCTAGCATTACTATGGGTTGTGGCCTTAGGGTGTATAGTAGTATTTTAAGAGAAGAGAGAGAGGGAGAGTATTGATGAGTTGGTGCTGGGTGTGTGGCTGCAGATGGATGCTGAGGCCATTTCTGCTGCAATATTGAGACAAGTAATCGAGGGAGGTATGATATCAGTGAATGAAGTGAGGGAACGCATTGGCATGGGCACTGCTCATCTTCTACATGAAAGCATGCGCTTAAACAACATTTCTTCCAAGGTGGAGGCGTTAGATGATGAGAGTTCATTTGCATTGAGGAAATTCTGCCTCACATACTACGACGTTAGGGCCATCATACTAGACTTAGTTCTAAAGCTTGACATGATGAGGCACCTGGATCATCTCCCGAGGTACAAGCAGCAAATGGTTTCTGTAGAAGTTATGAAGATATATGCCCCACTAGCACACGCCGTTGGAATCACCAGTTTATCCATGGAACTGGAGGATCTTTCGTTCAGATACATGTTTCCTTATTCATACCTTTATGTAGACACGTGGTTGAGGAGCCATGAGACTGTAAGCAAGCCCCTTTTGGACATGTTCGAGGACCAGCTGCTTGATTCCCTCACATCTGACCAATGTTTAACTGAAATGGTACAGCACGTGTCTGTTGAAGGTCGTTTCAAGAGTCGTTACAGTACTATGAAGAAACTATTGAGAGATGGGCGTAAACCTGAGCAAGTGAATGACATCTTAGGATTAAGAGTAATTATTACTCCATCATCCGGAGTTAATTCATCAGAGATTGGAGAAAAGGCCTGCTATAGAGTACGTGATATCATCCAGTCCCTATGGAAAGAAATTCCTAGCAGGTTCAAGGATTATATCATGCAGCCCAAGTTTAATGGATACAAGAGTTTACACATGGCTGTTGATATCAGTGACAACGGTAGGAATAGGCCACTGATGGAAATACAGATACGAACAGCTGAGATGGACATGTTGGCAGCTGGTGGAACTGCATCCCATGCATTATATAAAGGTGGCCTTACCAATCCAGAAGAGGTAAGAGCAAGCTATGAAAGATAGTTTAATTACCTGTTTATCTTTAGAATCAGTGATCTTGGACATAGCATCCTCTTGTTTTTATCAGTTTGCTGTGATCGCTATTACCCTAGGTTGTTATATGCAGGACTAAAGATAAACATGTAAATACAATAAGTGGAGCTTTTGATATATAGCTGAATGTGTAAAGCTAAATTCTTCTGCTACTACTGAGTTTCAGGCAAAGCGGCTTAAGGCTATTATGATGGCTGCGGCTGAACTAGCAGCACTACGTCTTAGAGACTTGCCTTCCTCAACTCAGAAAGGTCTAGACGATAGCAGAAATCGAGTCTTCCATCTTCTAGACAAGAATGGAGATGGTAAGATCAGCGTTGAGGAACTTATGGAGGTAATGGAAGAGCTTGGTGCTGAAGGGGAAGATGCCCGGGAGATGATGCAGCTCCTTGATTCAAATAGTGATGGCCTGCTGAGCTCGGATGAATTTGACTTGTTCCAGAAACAGGTAGCTTTTTAGTACCATATTACTGTATTATTCTTTTATCACTGATGATCATTCATGCGATTCTAGTAGAAGATATGCCTTTTGGCATACTGATTAGAGTGTATAATTTTCTTGATACCTCTGTGGAATGAAAGTGCCCCTACATATTCCGCTTGTCATGAGTTATCATCTTGATATATGAAAGTATTTTGATTTGCAGGTTAAACTTGTTCGGAATTTGGAATACAGAGATGGGCAATACAAGATTGAGTTGGATGAGATTGAGAGGCTTCTTCAAATAGAGGATAGAAGTAGCAGTGGGATGACCCAACCAACTCTAGGGTAAAGATGGTTAAGTCCATGCTAGGTCGAGTGCACTACCATTCGACCATAGTCAGCCAGACACATGCCGTTGGCCACTAAAATACTGTTTAGCCCAAAACTGGTCTGGTTTGATACCGGTTCACTCACTTACCAAGTTCAACATTGGATTGTTCCATCTGCAGCTGTCACCTCGTCTAGGGGTTGGACTTGGTTGACAAACAAGCTGATCTATTTTAGACGAAAACCTTTTTAGTGGCCAATGACACGTGCACTCCACCTAGGATGGACATTACTGGTATAGATAATGCAATACGGTCTATTCAGAAGCTTTTAGTTGTGTAAGAGCCTTCCAGTAGGACTATTGTATATATGAATCATGTAAATTAACATAGTAAATATAACGTGCGTTGCCAGACCAATAAAATGGAGTTCAAACAACAAATTTGTTAAACAGCGATAAAAATATGGCACTCAGGAGTCTGCAAAATCTTTAAATGTTGGAACAGGTGAAATAAAAATTGGGATTGGGTCTTGAATGATCCTAACTAAACATAGTAGGACGAGAAAAATAGAGAGGTTTAATCAAAGATAGATATCATGATTTGACATAAAATATAAGGCCGTCTAAGCATATCAGTTATCATATAACACTCGAAGCAAAGAAAAATTACTGCAATTTAGCTGGCAATAGCCTATCTCTAATAACTGCAAATCGGACCAGGCAAGGGACGGTTCACAAAATTCTGCAGGCCAAAGAAAGCAAGCGCAGAAGAAATTGAAATTCTATTTGTGTTCAATGCACAGGCGTCTAACTTCACTGTCGTCCCATGTGTCTCTCAGTAGTGCTACTTGGATTCAGCCGGAGTGTATTCCCCGATCAGCTTATTGAATTCCTCATCAAACTCCTTCTCCAGCGCTATCTCTTCAGCCCAGTGCTTGCGCTTCAGTTCCAATCTTCGCTCTTCATGGGCTTCCATCAGCTTGTCCCTCTTGCTGACAAACTCATTCATCTCTTTGTCCTGCAGCTGAATGAATCTGGAAATCTCTTCAACCCTAAAAGCAAATTATCAAGATTCATCAAATGTTTTCTTGCATGGCTATACCCAATAAACTAATGCAGAACTTGAACATGTGCTAGAACAATCAAAGACAAAGAAATAGTACAATGTAAGGCATCACAAATACTCAGATGAATAAAATAGCTGTTTAATTAATATAAACAAACTGAACAAGACAAAAACAAATTCTTAAGGCACCAATTCACAACGGAGGCAACATTACCTGCGTACTCGCTCTTCAGCAGAAGAAACATTTGCCTCGGACTGAGTTACCTTTTCACGTTCATGTTGCTGTATTTTCTCAAAGTTTTCCTCCTTCTCATTTCTAGCATCATACAGCTGTTGGATATGGTCCTTGTAGAATTGCTCCTGACTATCCATCTATGTTCAGAACAAAGTGAAATAGGAGGTTAACACAGATAAAAGGAAAAGGTAAATAAAAATTATGCATCCTAAAACCTATAGGAAGAAATTCAATAAGTGTGTGCAACTATAGCATATATAAGCTATCATAACTTATAAAAACGGACTCAAGAAATTGAAGCTCAATTTTATTTTATTTAGGCAAATATGAAGCTGAATTAAACAACACTGAAAGTTACATCTAATTTAAACAGATAACTTCCAAATCGACTCAACTTTAGCAATACAATCTATCTTGAGGCTTTAAGCTATCATAACATATAGAAACACACAGAGTTTGACATGAATAATTTGACTAGGACCACTGGCAATAAACCTGAATGTAAACATTAAGGGTGAAAATTTTCCAGAGTACTTAATCACTAAAAGAATAATTTTCTTCCCCCTCTTAAAGTCCCACTTTCTACCTGCAATTTGGAGACAAAAGATGGAATTTTTGCAGGAAATTATGCAATAAACTGTTACTATACCACAAGTTAATGTTCTGAGCTGTAGAACTAAAGAAACAGTTGATCGGATTTAACCTTCTAAAAAGAGAAAAACTGAGCTGAAATGCGTGTAGCTCCACCAAAGAATATAAAGCAACTTCTGGATTTAATGGTCATACAGATCATACAATATTATTAAAACAGACTTCAAGAAACTTATAAAGAATATAAATACTTTTTATAGTTCTGATACTTAAGAAATCCATCAAAGGGGGTTACAGACCGTTCTTGCTTCAATGACTTCTTTATGGAGATTATAGAAAAACCAACTGAAGTAGGTTAGGTGTCCATAAATAATCTCAGCCAAGAGAAAAACTGATTCCTTTATCAAATTTCTTTATCTAGATAGATAGATAGATAAAATTTTCCACCAGACACGATAAGATTGTTCAGTTATTCTGCCTTGCTACGTTTATCAAACTTTGAGCATACCTCTTCTTTGTTTTGTTCATGATGCTTTTGTATCCTCAGCTTAACTACTTGATTCTCTACCATAGTCTTCCGCAGCTTTTCACTCAGTATTCCAAAAGACTCCTCAAGGGCTTTCTTGCTCATCCGTTCTTTGACAACTTTGTCCTTAAACCATAAGAGCTGCTGATTGTCATCACTCATTTGCTTCATCTGTTTCACGACCATTTCTTGATAAGATTGCAGCTCATACTTCAATTTGGATTTACCTAAGCATTTAGGACTATTAATAAATTATCACAACCAATGAGAAATTAACAACAAATCATGTCAGCACTACTGAAATGAAAGGAAAAAAAATCCAAGCACATACACAATCTACCCACACAAAAAGACAGCGCACCTTGAGAATGTTGATTAAAGTTCTCCATATCTTGTTTTTCGGCCATGTACCCATAAAGTTGACGCTGGCCTCCAGGGTAGAACGTAACCTTATTTCTATGCCACGCAGTCCTATCTCGGGAATTGACTTCGAAATGCTTGCTCAAGCGTTCAGCCTCTGCATATCCCACTGCTGAGGGCTCAAAAATCAACATACTGATGCCACGGTGCCCATGTGGTCCATAAGAATGACGTGCCTTAACTGCAGAATATTCACTAAAATAATCAAGCAACTCTTGATTACCCATGCCAATCCACTGTAAAATGAAGTTTACAATAGAGAAGGATTAGTGTACCATCAATTAAGTAAATTTGCATAAATACTAATGGAAATACAAACTTCTATAAGAATTTCATACTTTGTCATTATCATCCTTGTCATGCTTGGTATTCAAAATTACCACCATGGGAGGCCAAACTATGTCTTTATCAGCTCTTTCATCCAGACCTTTCCATTTGCCAAATACCTCACCAGCTGGCACTGCTGATGTTCCCCTTCTTTTAAGTTCCTCATCTAAGATTTCAGCAAGCTCTCTGTGGAGCATCACCCTTTTGGATCTTTTAGTTTTAGCATGTGTAATTAGGGGTTGCAAGCCACGATACCAGTCAATAGCTCCAGGCCCATTTTGGCATGCTGGGCAATGCCACTGTCTTTCAGGCTCATTAATCTGCTCGACAGTTAAATTATCCAGACACTGAAAAAGATCCTTAAACCACTTGTTCTTCTTTCTAGTCTCATGGCTTTTCTGGCTTTCATCTGAATCAAAATCATCACTCATAAGCTCATCATCTGAGTCATCAATGCCATCTGACTCATCATCATCATCAACTTCGTCACTCTTAAAGGCCTGATTGTTAGCTGCTTGAGCATTTTGTTTCTGAACCACACCATCATCTGAGGGCCGAGAAGAAGCCGCTCTAGCATTCCATCGCCATCCATTCTTTAGAGGAGGGGGCATTGCGGGAGGTGCTGCAACATAGTCATTGTGGTTACGGTTATGTTGCATAGTATAGCCTCTGCTACCATATTTTTGTTGACCGGAGCCCTGTCCAGGCCCTCCATCAGTTCGCATACCAAGTTTTTGCACAGTATCAGCATGACCCCATGCCTCAGGGGTGGATTGCTGAGGAACCCACTGTTTTGAAGCATTATTCTTGTTCTTGTTCTTCGATTTCTTTCCATATTCTACCCATCCATCATCTTCTGTAGGATTTACATGCATATCCGAAACACCACAGGATAATTGATCAATGCTGGAGTTAGATACATCTGCTGTGCTTTTACCCTTGATTGATGGATCAGAAGTGACTGCACCAGAAGGATACCCAATCTCTCTCCTCGAGCTCATCTCTGAATTCACCATGACCACAATGATATCAATAAGAGGATGTAAGCATCACTTTCCAGCAGATGCCACAAAAGGAGGGTAATATTTAAGACAAAGAAAGACAGTTAAATGCTATGGTATAAACTATAAAGGGGCTGAAAATTAGCTCAGCATTTAACCATTTGTCTACAAGATATGACCAAGAAAAATGCTTGTGATGAAAAAAAAAAAAACATTGCAAAACATGAAGCATTACGCATAAAAACTGATCATACATCAAAACCACAGAAGAGGGTCTCAGAGGGACTTCCTGGTTCTAGACCAATAATGCTTGCAGAAATCTTCAAATTTCTAAGCATCATCCCATTATTCTGTATGTCTTTTCTTCATTTTGTTTTGCTTATATTATACACTTACACAGGCACTAGAAAATCAAAGCGTCCGCATCTCATGGATAGGAAATAAGACTGTAACATGCTCCTCCGTGATAGAGATAAAATGAGATGAAAAAACAAATTAAAATAACAGATCAACACCCATGACAAGAGCAGAGCAAAACCTCTCACAGAAAACACGCAGATGCTAAAAATTAACATCATGATTTACAATCACTCAAGTTATTCAACTTAGGTAAGGAACATCCAACAAATTGTCACCCCACCGTTTCTTCATACGTACTTACTAAGCACAGGGCAGTCAGTAACATTACATGATTGTACTAACCAGGTAATTGTATAGTTGCAGATAGAAAATAAGCAAATGCAGACGAACAGTCGAACGGAAATTGTAATAATTAAAGTAGAAAAATGTCGAGATTTCAGAAAGCAAATCGCAGAGTAGAAAGAAGAGAGAAATAACCTAGGGAAAAATCGGGCGACGGAACGAAATCAGCGTGAGGAAAAACGAGAGCGAGAGGGAAGGGCGTGTATTACAAGCTTAAAGGACAGTCTCTCTCTCTCTCTCTCCTTCCTCGCAGTTGTAGACTGTCACTGTATTTCTACCCGGATTCCAAATTTCCTTCCAATTTGATTTAATTTGCGTGTAAACTGCAAAAGGTTTTAATTTTGATGCGTTTAGGTTTAACCAATGTCCGGCTAAGCTATCGATTCAAGGTTCAATTGGTCGGATCGATCAAACCACTAGTTAAACCGGAATATTGTAGCAAATATATATATACCGGACTGGTGAGGGAACCGGCTAAGCTATCGATTCAAGGTTCAACTGGTCGGATCGATCAGACCACTAGTTGAACCGGAATAGTGTAGCAAATATATATATATATATATATACAAAAAAATTTAATTTAGTAAATGAATAAAATATAATTAATTATATATCACACAAAAAATATTAATATATATATAATTAAATATATATTATATAATTAATATTAAAATTTAATGAGTG
>JAYDZE010069515.1:0-25279 GCA_034509125.1 Monilaria moniliformis | reverse complement strand
ACGGATCTGTTTTGCTCATTATTGGTAGTCTTCTAATAGGCTTTCTTGCGAATGATGCTCAGGCTGAGGGAATTAAGCCATTCACAACGGATATTTTTAAAGGTTTTCTTGCAGTATTCCTGCTGGATATGGGGATAATTTGTGGCAAACGCATCAAATCGCTCCTGAAGTTTGGCTGGCAACCGATCGCGTTTTCTGTCATTATTCCTTTGGTAAACGGAACGCTGGTAGCGCTTTTAAGTGGGTTCGTTACAGACAGCGTAGGTAATCAGCTGTTGTTTGCTATTCTGGCGGCAAGTGCATCGTATATAGCGGTTCCAGCTGCAATGAAACTGTCAGCGCCTAAAGCGAATCCAGGTTTGTACGTGCCAATGGCTCTAGGAATTACATTCCCCGTTAACATTACGATCGGCATAGCCTTCTATATGACAATTATTACCAGAATGACTGCATGAACAATCTCTTTGTTGTATTGTAAATGACATAGAAAATATCGTTTGAAGCATTCAAGGACATATGGTCTATTAAAGGTTAACATGCAACTGTCGGTAGTAGCATTAGGATTTGTATTAATGGCAATGTTGATGGATATTGGTTGTACCAATCTGTTCACAGATGCTGATCAAACGGTTATGGAGCAATTAATGAATGATGAAACTCCAGAAGAACAATCCGAAAAACAAAAAGAGAAGGAAGAATTTGTGAAAATTCATCATGTGCTGAAAACGCAAGTAGGTGATGCATCTATTTACATTTCGATGCTGCACTCACGTTCTGAACGGATCGAGCACTTGCACTTTGAATCTGTCCCAACACCACCCCCGGAAATTAAAGTATAGCAGGGGGGATTCAGGCTAATTTCAAATATCTTTCCTGCGATTTCAATTTCCCTATAAACCGTTCAAATTGAAACCGTATGAGTCAAGAAACACTATCTCCAATGCAAAGGTTTTGGAGATTACTTCAACCCGATATCCGGGAAGTTCGTAACGTATATGTTTACGCCATCTTTTCAGGGTTAATGAGTTTGAGTTTGCCATTAGGCATTCAGGCTATTCTTAATTTAATTCAGGGTGGACAGGTTAGTACGTCCTGGATAGTGCTGGTAGTTGTTGTCCTATTGGGAGTTGCAGCCAGCGGGATATTGCAGATATACCAATTAAGGATAACGGAGAATCTCCAGCAAAAGATCTTTACAAGAGCATCGTTAGAATTTGCATATAGAATTCCGCGTATCAAAATGCAGGAATTGTATTCGAGGTATGCGCCTGAATTGATGAATCGATTCTTCGATATTATGTCAGTTCAGAAAGGACTGTCGAAGGTATTGATCGAATTTTCTACGGCAACTTTGCATATCTTTTTTGGGCTTCTCCTATTGTCACTTTACCACCCATTCTTCATCCTCTTGAGTATTTCAATGGTCATCATTGTCTATTTGATCTTTAGATGGACAGCAGCTAGAGGACTAAAAACCAGCTTGACAGAATCAAACTACAAGTACATTGTTGCCCATTGGTTGGAAGAAGTAGCAAGGACAGTTACCACTTTTAAGTTAGCTGGGAATACAGATCTCCCTTTAACCAAGGCAGATCGTCACGTGAACGACTACCTGGAGGCACGTGAAGCACATTTCAGTGTGTTGGTTAAGCAGTATGGAATGCTGGTGGTTTTTAAGGTGCTGGTAGTTGCAGCGCTGTTAGCTATTGGTGGCGTGCTGGTAATTAATCAGCACATGAATATTGGTCAGTTTGTTGCCGCAGAAATCATCATTATTCTTGTTATTGGATCTGTTGAGAAACTAATTCTGAGCTTGGAAACCATCTATGATGTGTTAACAGCACTGGAGAAAATTGGTCAGGTAACAGATCTACAGCTTGAAAATACAAATGGGATGGATGTTGGTCCGTCTTGCGATGAGAAGGGGCTAGCTATTCAATTGGAAGGCGTGGAATTCGCTTTTCCTGAAGGGAAAGACAACGTTATCAACAACCTTACATTAAGCGTCAAAGCAGGTGCCAGATTGCTTGTTACCGGGGAGAACGGTTCCGGCAAGAGCACGCTGTTGCATCTGCTAGGCGCTTTGTATATGCCACAAAAAGGTGCGTTAAGCTTCAATGATTTACCTGTAGGTAGTTTGGATCCCGATTCGCTTAGAACTGTAATTGGAGATTACTTTGGTCATGAATTGTTGTTCGAGGGCACTGTGCTTGAGAACATCACGATGGGCAGAGAGAATGCAACTTTTGACAACGTGCAATGGGCTGTCCGTAATCTTGGTTTGGAGTCTTTTATTAGAAGTTTATCTGAAGGCTATGAAACGGTAATTGACCCAAAGGGTAACCGTTTACCAGGAAGCATAGTTCAGAAGATGCTTCTGGCAAGAGCGGTTGCAGACAAGCCGAAGCTCTTGCTGATCGAAGATGCATTTACCAAAGTGCACCCGGAAGAGAAGGAAGAGATTGTAAGATTTGTACTTGGGCCCGACCAACCATGGACTACTGTAGTGATTTCGTCTGACGATTTCGTGCAAAAGCAGTGCACGGACTGGATATACATGAATGATGGAACCGTTGCCGATCAGGGTAAGTCAAATAACTTAAACGATTAAAACCAGGGATCATGTTGAATATTTCTAGGAACAGGGTTCTCGGGAAGCTTCATAGAAGCAGGTACAGTTCCCTAAAAAGAGTTGAATCAAAAGTTTCCCCTAATGTGCTCTTGCGCTTGTTGGTCATATTCTTTGGTGTTGCGTTGGTTATGATGTTCATTCCGTGGACTCAGAACATAAATGCTCGTGGCAGCGTTACCACACTCAGACCTGATCAACGACCTCAGACGATCAACTCTGTTATTGCTGGAAGAATTGAAAGATGGTATGTGCAGGAGGGTGACATAGTGGAAAAAGGAGATACCATCGTATTCATTTCAGAGATCAAGGACGAATACTTTGATCCAGAACTACTGGATAGAACCCAGGAGCAGATCAAGTCCAAGGAGCTTAGTGTGTCTTCGTATATGGAGAAGGTGAAAGCCCTTGACAGCCAAATTGATGGGTTGGCTATTCAGAATAAACTGGAAGGTCAAAAGGCAAGAAATAAATTGCAGCAAGCCCGACTGAAGGTAGTTTCAGACAGTATTGATTTGCAGGCTGCCTACATTAAATTTAAAACTGCGGATCAGCAATATAAACGTTACGTCAAGCTGCATGAAGACGGTTTGAAATCAACGACCGAATTGGAGAACAGAGAACTGTCTATGCAAAAGGCACTTGCTGAAAAGATTTCAGCGGAGAACAAGCTGTTGGCTTCTCGCAATCAGGCGATTAACGCGAACATTGAGCTAGGCGCCATTGCAACGAAATTCCGTAATGAAATTGCGAAAGCAGAATCACAGAAGTTTACGGCAATGTCTAGCATGTACGATGCTGAGGCAGTGGTAACGAAGATGCAAAATCAGTACACCAATTATTCTGTGCGTACGGGTATGTACTACATCACAGCTCCACAGAACGGATATGTTACAAGAACTATTCCTACGGGTATTGGAGAAACCATTAAGGAAGGGGATGAGATCATGAGCATCATGCCAACGGGATATGACCTTGCCATAGAGATGTATATCAATCCCGTGGATCTTCCCTTGATTGAGAAAAACCAACACGTCCGTATACAGTTTGATGGATGGCCCGCGATTGTGTTCTCCGGATGGCCAAATACAAGTTATGGTACGTACGGTGGACTTGTATATGCGGTTGACAACTACATCAGCGAGAATGGTAAGTATAGAATTCTGGTAAGTCCAGATCCCAACGATCACCCATGGCCAGATGCGCTAAGAGTAGGAGCGGGAACATCAAATATGTTGCTACTAAAAGATGTGCCAATCTGGTATGAGCTTTGGCGAAAGATTAACGGATTCCCTCCTGATTTCTATAAGCAAGGCGAACAACAATCAAAAAAGACAAAGTCATGACACGTTTACTCAATTTGATGTGCATGGGTTTGATGCTTTCGGGCCCATTATGCGCAGATACATTACAAACGCTCAACTACGTTGATTTTCTACAACAAGTGAAACAACACCATCCCATTGCCCAACAAGCCAGAGTTGTGTTGGGAGTTGCAGAAGCGGAAGTGCAAGCTGCACGAGGAGCCTTTGACCCAACCGCCAATTTGGATATCGGGCAGAAGTACTTTACTGACAAACAGTATTACAGTCTTATTGATGGGGCTGTAAAGGTTCCAACTTGGTATGGCGTTGACGTGGAACTTGGGTGGACGGAGAACAGAGGTGTTTTTCTGAATCCAGAAAACACAGTTCCGAATCAAGGCTTATTGAGGGCTACGCTAAGTGTTCCATTGGGTAAAGGATTGTTCATTGACAAGCGGAGAGCAGTTTTGAGAAAGGCGCAGGTTCATCAAGATATTGGGGCGAATGAAGCCCGACTAATCTTGAACGATCTGTTGATGGAAGCTGGTATGGCTTATTGGGATTGGGTTGAAGCTAATGCGCTGGTTGAGATTTATACGGAAGGGGTGAAAGTAGCCCAAGATAGGTTTGTAGCCGTTAGGCGTATGTCGTTGCTAGGAGATCGCCCTCCGATTGATACCGTTGAAGCGCAAATTCAGGTTCAGAACAGACAATTTGCTTTGCAAGAAGCAACATTAAAAAGCCAGAATGCAGCTGCTAAGCTTTCGGTTTACTTATGGGCAAATGGTGTTGTGCCGTTGGAATTAAAGATTGGAACCAAGCCACAGATAGGAATTCTTGAGGCGCAAATTGGCAGTGTGAATAACAGAACATTAAAGGATTCCTTGATTAAGCAACATCCTGAATGGTTGCAAGCACAGCTGAAGGTTCAGGCTTCAAAAATCGAACAGCGTTTTAGGCGAGAGATGATAAAACCTGCTTTGAATTTGAAATACAATCCAATTGCTGATGCCGGGGCTGCTGATCCAATTTCCGCGTTCACCATGACTAATTATACATGGGGATTGGGCTTCAAGATGCCTATTCTACTTCGGGAAGAGCGAGGACGACTGAAGCAAGCAAACCTTGGTGTGCAAGAAGCGCAGTGGATGCAGGAGAATAAGTTTCAGATGCTTGAAGCCAAGGTTGATATAGCTTTTAACAAGCTCACTACATATGAACAACAGCGGGAATTGTTGAGAAGGACTACTCTGAACAGAGAGAAGCTATTGAAAGGTGAAAAGAACCTCTTTGATGGAGGAGAAAGCTCGTTGTTTATGGTAAACTCTCGTGAAGTCAATTACATCAAAGCACAGATTAACTGGCTTCATGCGAAAGTAGAAAGGCAACGTGCAGCACTTGGGGTTCAATATGCACTCGCGCTGTTACAGTAAAGAAAAGATATGATACAACTTAGGATAGAGTCAGAGGATAAAGAAGAATTAAAACGAATTGCCAATTACTTGCTTGAAAACAAACTGGTAATTGATGTAGATCTTGAGGGGCCCATTGTTAGAATGCTAGGTGATGCCCAGCTTGGGGAAGAGAAGCAATTGTTCAGGATAACGGCAAAGACAAAAGCACTATTATTTCCTCACATTGATGATCAGGTAAGGCGCTTATGTCCAGACAATGTTCCGGAGTTATTCTCGATTCCCATAGTTCATATGGATTGGGAGCAGGCTGCTGTGCTCGTCAACGAGGTAGTGAACGTGTGACTGCAAAAATTGCAGTATCAAATGTTAACAAGTGTTAATCATTCTGAATTTTTTTCAGGTCCGATGTCAAAATTTCCGAATTGACTACTAAAATTGTTGATAGCATAGTACTTGTTCTTTAGTGCTAGAAGTTCTTTCAAATTATGTCTAATCTGCAGGGTTCGCCCTGCTAAACTTGTAAGTTATGGAGCTTGTAAAATGGCAAAATTCATCTGTGCCATCTATTACCGATTTATTAGACGGGTTCTTAAACAATAACTCGTTTGATTGGATAGGTGGCAAACAGTTGGTGGGAACACCAGCCGCAAATATTAAAGAACAAACGGATCGTTACGAGATTCTTCTCGCGATGCCAGGATTTAACAAATCGAATATTAATGTCGAGCTAGGGGCAAATGATCTCATAAGCGTCACGGCATCAAATGATGTTGAGTTAGAGGATACTTCTCGAACCATGTTACGTCAGGAGTTCACTCGATACCCCATTCATAGAACGTTTCAGGCGCCTAGTGATTCCGATCTGGAAAAGATATCTGCGTCATATGAGAATGGTGTGCTCAGCATTGTAATCCCTAAGCACGAATCGCAATTGCAGAGCAAACGAATCGAGGTGACATAGCCTATAACAGCGCATGAATTCTTCACATTCGCGCGGGCGAGTCGCAGATAGCGTGAAAGATTCAGCACTCGACAGACAGAGCATTCGGCCCTTTACATTCAGAAAAGAAGGCAAATTCCTTCACGCGTTATTTCGGGCCAATGATCTAACCGAACCACGATATCATGTATCGGTTGAAGGTATGTCTTTGCGGATTGCTTTCATGGCTAACGGAGATCCCGCAGACACAGAAATAGTTGTTGAGCATTTTCCGATATGCGGTTTAGAAGAACCTGTGCTGGTTTCTCACAGCCTAATGGATGGAATACTCAACATCATTCTGTTAGATAGCAAGGAGAGACGAATCGAACTTCCAGCTACAGATGTCAGATGAACAGGAATACGGTTCGGGAATAATATATAGTAATGTTTCACCTGGTAGCCTGGCCCGAATTTACTGGGCTGGGTTGCCCAAAATATAAGGTATGGAAGCAGTATTAATATCAAGAAAAAAAAGAATTGCGGATGGCTTTTTCAATAGGACATACAATGAATTGTTGTCCGATGGTTTTTACAGCGCATTCGATTCCAATGTGGATGAGTAACAAGGATGTAAAAATTACCATCGAATCCGGTGTTCTTAGTGTAAGTGGTGCAAAATTGGATAATCACTACCACTTGGCTAATTCCATAAATCATGAGTTTAATCATCAGCAGCGTTCAAGGTCGTTTGTGTTACCTCCTGATGCAAACGATACAACTATTCAAGCTCACTGCAAAGATGGGTTACTTGTGATGCAAATACCTAAGAAGGGTAAAGCAAAGTACTATAGAAATGTACCAGTTCAAGGTGAAACATCCAGGCATGAATGGTTCACAAGGTTTAAGAACTGGTGGGCAAAGAATATCATACTAGCAACTCAAAAAGATAAAAAATGAAGAAAATAGGATTGTACATAACAATAGCGATAGTTGCCAGTTTGTGCTCCTTCGGTGTTACTTGGCTGGCGCTAGATAAAGGTTGGTTGATTCCTCAATCAATTTCCGTTA
Organism: Monilaria moniliformis; assembly: GCA_034509125.1. Lineage (NCBI taxonomy): Eukaryota > Viridiplantae > Streptophyta > Magnoliopsida > Caryophyllales > Aizoaceae > Monilaria > Monilaria moniliformis. Next base: position 17,941 of record JAYDZE010069515.1, on the reverse strand, counting down.
AACATATTAATGAGTTACATCCACCAGGAGCTATTTTCACTATGGAAGAAGATGAGATAGTCCCTTTAGATTTTACGCAAACTGCCTCAAAAGCAATGGATGCGGTGGTGCACATTAAGAGCACTCAAAAGCTAAATTATGCGAGTAACCAAGGATTCGGAAATCAGCAATTGAATGACCCGTTCAGGCAGTTTTTTGGAGATCAATTCTTTCGAGATTTCTTCGGGCCTCAACAAGGTTTTCGATTTCATTCTCCTCAGCGAAGGCCACATGTCAAGACGGGGACTGGCTCTGGCGTAATAATCAACTCAGAAGGTTACATAATTACAAATAACCATGTGATTGATAATGCAGATGAGATCGAAGTAACCCTGCACGACAATCGGTCATATAAAGCGAAAGTAGTTGGAACGGATCCAAACACGGACCTCGCATTAATTCAAATTAAAGAGAAGGATTTACCATCAATACCACTGGTCAACTCAGACAATGTAGAGGTAGGCGAATGGGTGATGGCTGTGGGTAACCCCTTCAACTTGAACAGTACGGTAACTGCTGGAATTGTCAGTGCCAAAGGTCGGAATATTAATATTCTGAAAAGTAAAGGTGCGATTGAGAGCTTTATTCAAACCGATGCGGCAATAAACCCTGGCAACAGCGGTGGTGCGTTGGTTAATTTGGAAGGTGGATTGATTGGTATAAATACCGCAATTGCAAGTCCAACTGGCGCATACGCTGGATATGGTTTCGCAGTACCGTCCAATATTGTAAACAAGGTGGTTGAAGACATTTTGAAGTATGGAGTGGTGCAGCGGGGATTCCTAGGAGTACTGATAAAACAGGTTGATGATCAAGTTGCAGACGACATGGAACTAGAAGCAACTTCTGGGGTTCTTGTGGATAGTTTGTTAGACAACAGTGCTGCGGGTGATGCTGGCATTAGAGTTGGTGACGTAATTCAAAAGATAGATGGGCAAATAGTGACCACGCCTTCTCAGTTGCAGGAATTGATCGCCAGAAGACGACCTGGTGAGAAAGTCAAATTGGAAATTAACCGTAATGGTAAATCCAGATCTGTGGATGTAACATTACACAACAGCGAAGGCAAAGCAGCAATCGCAGCGAAACCTTCTGGTAAAAAGCTGTTAGACGAACTTGGTGCTGAGTTTTCAGATGTTAGTGGTAAAATGGCTAGGAAGCTGGGAATTCCAGGAGGTGTGTCAGTTACCAAACTATACCCAGGAAAACTTAGTAAGTATACACAGTTAAAGGATGGATTCATTATCACCAAACTAAACAACAAGGAAATCCATAATGTGGATGATCTTGCTGCCGCTCTTGCCAAAGCAGAGGGTGGGGTTTTGCTAGAAGGTGTCTATCCTGACTACCCGGGCCGCTACTATTACGCGTTCGGGATGTAACTGAAATTAAATTTAATGCTAACCTATAAAATCATGACTGTATGAAGCGCAGATTCAAGCCAGGTGATAGGGTTCAGCGATATGCAGATGGCCCTGTCATGACTGTAGTTAAGTATCAAACAAAGCATAGTTTATTGCTTGGTGAGTATCAAAGTGATCATCTGGTAGAATGTTCGTGGTATGATAGGTATGGTGAACATCACACTGGAACATTCAATCAGAATCGACTTTCGAGAATTTCTCAACTTCCGAAGTCCTCCCAAATACAATCATACCATGGAAGAGGAAGGTCTCGTGTTTAAAGTGGTAATGTATGCCCTCATAGCCTTTCTAAGCATCTGTTTAATGTTTGGCTTAATTGATATGCTCGGTAGCTAACATCATAACTACTTACTTAACTGAGCATGTTAATGGGAGGTTGATTACCTTAAGGAGTCGCCATCTGGCGACTCCTCCTATTTTATTAGATGCCAAACGTAGAAAAGTGAGAATCCGGTAAGGAAAATCAACCCGAGTACGCTTAACAAGCGCATCCACATTGGTGGCTTATGCGTTTCCGGAAATTCTTTTTGCATTACCAATCGGAAATTCACGAATGCTATCACGGGAGCAATTAAGAATGACATTGAAGTAGCAAGGTCAACGAGCTGTTTCAAAGACTTTCCAAAAAACCAGATGACCAAAAAGCCGCCAACACCAACGGTCAGTATGGTTATCGCATAGTACCGTTTATTCTCTTCCTGAGAATCTCCTTTGAACAATAAAACAGACGAACGTTCGAGTGCTCTTGCGTAGCCATCCATCACTGCTATGCATGTGCCGAACATGATGGAGAACGCTGCGATTGCGATGATAATATAGCTCCAGCCACCAATGGAGCGCGTGTAAAGTTTAACTACTTCGTTCGCGAACAAATGACTTTTATCCGGCATTGCTGTGCCCGTCCCGAAGATCAGATATGCACCCATCGTTATGAAACAGAAAGCAAGAATTGCTGAAACTATGTACCCCAGATTGAATTCAAACAGTGTCTCTTTTAAAGTTGGTTTGTAGCCGCTGTCTTTGATTCTTGCAACAGTCCATAAACTATTCCAGGCACTTAGATCCACGGCAGTCGGCATCCACCCCATTAGTGCGATGAGGAATACTATGCCAGTGCCCTCAGCATTGAAGATGTCAGGCGCTTGAAAGTCAACCAGCTTTTCGCTGGGACCATTAACTAGTGTTAGGAAAAATGCTGCTAGCGTTGACACTAGTAATAATGTGCCAATGACTTTGATCGTTGAGTCGAGAATCTTGTAACGCCCAAGAAGTAACACGATCATACAAAAAACAAATAACGAGACCAGCGTGATCATGCTGCCATTGGGTCCCAGTTTATCGGAGATTCCGAATAGGTTGTCCATAAAGCCACCAGTCACTGCTCCCACGGCAGCTGTCACAAAGAACATTGAGCCAATGGTGATTAGATAGTACAAGGCAAGCATCCACTTTCCAAGACGATTGTAACCATCAATTATGCTTTGGCCCGTTGCGTTCGCATAGCGAGACCCATATTCAAAGAAGGGGTATTTGAACAGGTTTGCCAGTACGACTGCCCATACCAATCCGAAACCGTAATCTGCCCCTGCTCTTGTGGATTGTACCAGATGTGATACACCTATTGCAGTACTGGCAAAAAGAATGCCTGGTCCCAGTGTTTTGATCAGATTGCTCACCTTCATAGAAACTGAAATTCTCTAACTTGGCGTGATACTTGGTTACAAGTGAGTGTGTTTAAATATATAACAATTCTAACCCTGCTAATTGCTGCGGTATCTGGCTATTCTCAAAAGGTTCCCGATTGCATAGATCCTTTTGAAATCAAGGTTCCAAATGTATGCAGCGAGCCAGCAGAGCGCTTCTATTTTACGGATGAAGACCGCTTTACATATTGGTACAAGATCAGGATGGATTCGGATGCAAAGTTCACCATGAAACTTGAGCCCGTGGATTCAACTGATGTGTTTGATATGCTGTTGTATAAATATGAGGGAAAGGGCACCTTCTGCAATGATCTTGTTGGTGGAAAAGTGAAGCCAATGTCTGTCCGCGATCAGGAAATAGCAGGCACCAAAGGGGAAGTGTTTTATGTCGGTGTCTTCCATTTGAATGGATGGGGATGTGGGCATTCGTTGACTGTTACTAGCGCTGGAGCTTGTGAATACCAAGCTATCCACCAGAATTGCATTGAGCTTGTTGCTACAAAAAAGGTAGAAGAGCAGTTCACAAAGATCGAAATCGAGGTACCTGATCTAAAGACTGTTGCAACAGACGAGGTTGTGTATGGGAAGGTGATCAATGCGAAGACTAAGAAACAGATTAACGGTAGGGTTTGGTTCACTGAGAAGGAAACTGGTGATAAGTATCCTGTGTTGTCTACAGTAGAAACAGGCTTCACGTTCGAAGCAGATCTGTTTAAGAAATACGATGTGAAATGTGAATTGTTCGGCTATAAGACTTTCCAGAGCGAGGCATATTGGTCAGAGTACAAGCCGTACGAGGTTTCTATGGTTCCGCTAGATGTTGGAGACAAGATGGTAATGCGCAGCATATATTTCCATCCAAACACCTATGCACTCAAACAAGGAGCCGAGAAAGATTTGAATTTTCTAGCGGAGTTTCTCAAGGATAATGAGTTTGTTCGTATCGAGATTCAAGGACATACCAATGGCAATCGTTTCATCAAGAAGAACAAGAAGTACGCAGCACGTGGAGAAGAGTGGCAATTCTCGGGAACTGCAAAGAAACTTTCCCGATTCAGGGCAGAATCATTGAAGAAATACCTCGTTTCTCATGGGGTAAAATCAGACCGCGTTGAAGCTGTGGGTTATGGCGGTGATCGCATGATTGTGCCGAATGCTCGCACGATGGATCAAGCCATGAAAAACATCCGTGTGGAGGTCCATCTTATCGAATAACCGCGTATTTCCTATTTTTGTAGGAACCACGCCTCATGCAGGAAGAAGACAAGGAATTCTTAGAAGAGGACGATTTCGATATTCGTCAGTTCCTCTTTCGTTTCATTCGATACTGGTTTGTTTATGCGATTTGCATTGTAGCAGCCCTTGTTGGCGCATATTACTACACGTGGTACCAAACCCCAGTATACCGTGTTAGTTCAAAAGTGCTTATCAAAGATGATAGCAACAATGCTGTGAGCAAAGAGGATGTGCTCAAGGAATTGAATCTTGCCAAATCGCAAAAGAACATCGAAAATGAGATCGAAATTCTACGAAGCTACAGCTTGTTGCGAAAGGTGGTTCAACAGATTGAAGCAGATGTAAGCTATTCGTTGGTAGGGGATATCAAAGTGAGCGAGGTCTATACGCAGTCGCCATTCAAAGTAGAATATGATACACTCGAATTCTTTGCTTATGTCAATGTCTTCGAGGTTGAAGTTTTATCGTCTAAAGAATTTCAACTTTCCTATACCACTGAAGCAACTGAAGAAACTTTCGAAAGCAAAGGAAGCTTTGGAGAGTGGATGCAAACACCACTGGGGAAACTGAAGTTCGTAAAACGAGAATCGTTTGATGACGTAACGTACGATAATCCGGATTTTGACAAACGTGAGTATCAGGTGCGCTTCCATGATATGGAGAACCTGATTAAATACTACAGTTCAGGTCTTCAGATAGAATTGATTGGTTCAGAAAGCAGCATAATCCAGCTTTCAATTAATGATGAGGTTCCTCAGAAGGGAGTGGATTTCATTAATGCTTTAATCAAAGTTTATCTGGAAAGTGATATCGAAGAGAAGAATAAAATTGCGAGTAGTACTGCAACTTTCATCGATGATCGTTTGAATGATATTTCATCGGACCTGAATGAAATTGAGAATAGCGAAGAAACGTATAAGACAGATAAAGGGATCGTCAATATTTCTGAGGAGTCACGCATTGTATTGGAAAAGATCAAAGAGATTGATAGGGAGATTTCTGAGTACAAATTGCAGCTAGGCTTTATCGATTACTTGGAGACTTACGTGAAGGAGAACAAGGACCTTTCAGAGATGGCTCCTTCTTCACTTGATATCAAAGATCCTTTATTGGTTAAGCTTATAGCAAAAATCAACACCCTGGAGATAGATAAGAAGAGAGCAGAGCTCGAGTCGTCTAAAGACAACCCCGTAGTGCAAGCCATTCAAAAGGAGATCAATCATACCCGTAGGGCATTGCTTGAGAATATTGGGACGATTAGGGCAGGAATCAAATCTTCGCTGGATAGAGTCTTGGTAGAACAAGGTAAGCTGGAAGGAGAAATCAGAACGATTCCTAAAACTGAACGTGAGTTAGTAAGCATTGAACGAAGACACAGAATCAAAGAAAGCTTATACCTGTATTTGTTGGAGAAAAAGGAGGAAACTGCAATCGCATTAGCCGCAAGTATTTCAGATAACCGGATCATTGATCCAGCCCGTGCATCTGGCGCACCCATCAGTCCGGTGCCTATGAAGAACTATGCCATTGCACTATTGCTGGCATTGTTGCTTCCAACTGCTGTCATTTTCCTACGAGATTACCTGGACACCAAAGTGCGAGATCAGTCTGGCATCTCTAAGTACACTAAGGTCCCTGTGCTAGGCGTGGTGGGTATGTCGAAGTCAGCCAATGCACTGGTGGTGCTTGAGAAACCCAAGGCACTTATTTCAGAAGCCTTCCGAACGATTCGAACCAACATTAATTATTTGGTGCCAGAAAAGGACCAGAAAACGATCATGGTTACTTCCTCAGTAGGGAGTGAGGGTAAGACCTTTACAGCAATGAATTTGGCTTCAATAATGGCACTCTCAGGTAAGAAGACTATTTTAATCGGATGTGATTTGAGGAAGCCTAAAATCGTTGATGATTTTGGTATTGAATCTGAGAAGGGGGTGAGCACGGTATTGTCTGGTGGTGCAGCCCTTCAAGAAGTGATTCAACCGTCAGGATTAAATGAAAATCTTTTCGTCATCGCATCTGGCCCAGTTCCTCCAAATCCTGCTGAGTTATTAATGACAGCCAGGATGGATGAGCTTATGAACCAACTTAAATCGGACTATGACGTGGTGATTGTTGATACCCCTCCAATTGGGTTGGTTACGGATGGTATGCTGCTCTCCAAGTATGCAGATGCTACGTTGTATATCGTTAGACAAGACTATACGCGAAAGCAGAACATCTCGAATTTGCAGCGCGTGGTAACCGAAGGTGGGCTATCCAATGTTGCAATCATTTTCAACGGAGTAACTTTCAAGAAAGGTATTTATGGCTATGGCGGAGGCTATGGTTACGGTTATGGCTATGGGTACGGGTACGGCTATGGATACGGTTACGGATACTACGAGGAAGACAATAAGAAGAAAGGCCTCTTCGGAAAGCGTGCTACGAGTTGAGTCAGCTCATTTCTAAAATCATTTCACTAGTTCTGGGTTCTGATGAACGAACCAAATCGGTAGGTACGAATACCTTCTGGATGTTCGTCATTAAAATCTTCAATACAGGTTTGAGCTATCTCACCATTCCATTGATGATAGGATATCTTGGTAAGTACGAGTATGGTGTGTGGATTACAATTTACTCTACCGTTGGGTGGTTTGCCTTCTTCGATTTAGGAATAGGTAATGGACTTAGAAACAAGCTCGCGGAAGCCCTTGCCAAAGGAGAAAATGAGTCTGCTAGAAAGTACGTTTCAACCAGTTATGTGATCGCACTGATTATCGCATTGGTTCTTTGTGCGTTGTTCTTTCTGGTTTCTCCATTGCTGGATTTCGGGAAGCTGTTCAATGCTCCTGATATGGATCCATCCATATTGGCATCGGTATTGACGATCACATTCTCATTTTTCTGTCTCCAGTTCATACTCAAGCAAATCACCTTCGTTGCCTACGGAAAACAACGCCCTGTAATCAACAGCATCGCCAATTTGTGCACTTCTGTTCTAACGTTGGCGTTAGTCTATGGATTAACGAGATTCACAGAAGGGTCCATGATTTACCTGGCGATTGCTGCTATGGGAATTCTTTGGGTTGTCCCATTACTGTTTAATGTCATTCTGCTGGGTGGAACTTTCAGTGACGTTCGTCCTTCGTTCCGATATTTTAGAAAAGACATCGCAGGAACATTGATGAAATTAGGTGGTGGCTTCCTTGTCCTGCAGTTAGCTTCACTTGTTGTATTCACCACAGATCACCTGCTTATTGCGCACCTGTTTGAACCGGGAGAAGTAACTGGTTACCATGTGGCGTTTAAGTATTTCAGTTTATTGAGTTTTGGGTTTACCGTCCTGTTTACCCCGCTTTGGTCTGCATATACCAAGGCTTATACAGAAGGGGATCTCGATTGGATAAGAAGGATTGTAACACGTTTGTCTAAGCTTTGGTTGATTGGCTTATTTGTGGGTGTTGCACTACTATGGGTTAGTCCGTACATATACCAATGGTGGGTAGGAGAAAAGGTTCAAATCTCTTTCACGTTAAGTGCCATGATGCTGACGTATGTTATGATATCTACCTGGTCCGGTATATATGGACACTTCTTGTTCGGGGTTAGTAAGATTCGATTGCAAGTATGGATTGCAGTGCTTGCTGGAATGGCGAATATCCCACTCAGTATTGTATTAGCGAAGCACACAGAATTAGGTACAGCAGCAATCATGTTGGCTACATGCATATGCTTATTCCCAGATGTAATTCTTGCGCCTTTGCAGTACAAGAAGATCATCAAAGGCACTGCAAAAGGAATTTGGAATAAATAATATCTTCAAAGCATGGTGGAAGAGATAAAGGATGGAGAGTTGTTGCTAGCTATAATTCTGCGGAGTGATTTTCAGGAACCGGGTGTCCACTTTGTAACGCCTGGTGAGCTTAGTCAGCAACTGGCTTATATGAAACATCCTGCAGGGAAGAAGATTGAAGCGCACGTTCATAAGAAGGTGAGTAGGGAAGTTGACTACACGCAAGAAGTGCTGATGATTAAACGTGGCAAACTCAAGGTTTATCTCTATGACAACGACAAGAACTTTATAACCGATCGCATACTAAGTGGTGGAGATGTAATATTACTTGCGCATGGCGGTCATGGTTTCGAAGTATTGGAGGAAATCGAAATGATTGAAGTAAAGCAAGGGCCTTTCGTTGCCGAAGAAGACAAACAAAGATTTGACGCTCCAGAACTATGATACCTGTTAATCAACCCCGGTTCATTGGTAATGAAAAGAAGTATCTCAACGAGTGTATCGACACAGGTTGGATCAGTTCTGAAGGACCGTTTGTAGAGCGTTTCGAAGAGAAGATGTGTGAACTCACTGGTCAGGAATTCGCGGTAGCGGTTACCAACGGTACAGATGCCCTAGAATTAGCAGTGCGCTCTCTTGGTTTAGGGGAGGGTGACGAAGTTATTCTTCCAACCTTCTCAATTATTTCATGTGTACAGGCCTTAGTTCAGAATGGTGTAAAGCCTGTTCTGGTGGATGTTGATCCGCAAACATGGAACATGGATATGGATCAGGTAGAACGGAAAATCACGAAACGCACTGTGGCAATTATGGTAGTCCATACGTACGGATTGCCAACTGACATGGATCGTGTTATCTCACTTGCAGATCAACATGATCTATTCATTATCGAGGATGCTGCAGAAGCACACGGATTAGAGTACAAAGGCGATCCGTGTGGAGGCTTTGGCGATGTAAGCATTTTGAGTTTTTACCCTAACAAACACATCACAACAGGAGAGGGTGGGATGGTGCTGACGCATGACGAGGAGATCAACAAGCGATTACGCTACTATCGAAATTTGTGCTTTCAGCGTGAACGCAGATTTGTTCATGAAGACCTTGGATACAACATGCGTATGACCAATCTTCAGGCGGCTTTAGGTCTGGCTCAGGCTGAAGTGCTAGATGAAACGGTTCAACGCAAAAGAGAAGTTGGGAAGAAGTACTACGAGGAACTTAAAGATTTGGATCTGTTTGATGTACAGGTACCTTCTACTAGCTATGCTGAAAACATTTGGTGGGTGTTTGGTTTATTACTGAGGAGCGGTGGAAGCGATGATGTCAAAAGGATGTGTAAGTGGTTGGGCAAACAAGGTATAGGCACACGCCCATTCTTCTGGCCAGTGCATGAGCAACCCGTGTTTAAGAGAATGGGATTGTTTGGAAATGAATCATATCCGGTTAGTGAGAAATTGGGTAGAAACGGTTTCTATATTCCATCTGGAACTGGATTGTCGAATGAAGATCAATCTAAGGTGATTGATATTGTTCGGCAGCTGCGATAGTGTTTTTAACAAGTATTTTCTGGTAACTTGAATTGGTTGTGGTGGAGAACCGACACATTCACTGTATCATTGTGTATGGAGGCTTTCGGAAGATATGCAGCTTTCTACGATTTGTTGAACGAAGGGAAGGATTACCGCGGTGAAGTAGCGTACGTAGACGCTTTGATCAAAGCGTCAAATCCATCGGCAGTTGACTTAATCGAATTAGGATGTGGAACTGGAGGGCACATTGGATGGTTTGCTGATGCAGGCTACAATTGCACAGGTATTGATCTAAATGAATCAATGCTTGAGATTGCCAGATCGAAGTATCCTAGAATTCAGTTCGAGTCACAAGATATATCACAGTTGGTCCTGCAGAATCAATATGACATTGTATTATGCCTCTACCATGTGGTCAACTACCTTGAATCTGATGAGCAGCTGTTCGAGCTTACCAGAAAAGTAGCTCAGCATCTCAATCCAGGCGGACTATTCATATTCGATAGCTGGCATGCTGACGCAGTTTTAGCTGATCCTCCTACTTCCCGCACTAGAGCGTTTAGTTCAGATACAATGAATGTAAAGCGGATCTCAACACCAGACCATAATTTGGAAACGAGAACGGTTGATGTCACCTTCGAATTCGAGGTAGATGATGTGGGTGAAAAGCATTCGTTTGAGGAGGTGCATTCAATGCATTACTATTCCACGGAAACCATTCGCAGAGCGGCAATGATCAATGACCTCCAAGTTTGTGTAGAAGAGCAGTGGATGACAAAAGCACCATTAAGTGAATCCACTTGGTATGCTACCTACGTATTAAGAAAGAAATGAAGTACTACGGTCGATATCCGGTTTTTAATATCCTCGCGAGTAAGTTCTTCTTTTGGTCGCTAAAGCGAAGAAGAAGAAAGCTTGCCAGCAAGAATGCTGTGAAGTTCAGTAATCCTCAACAATTCACATGGGATAACAATAAGCGGTCTGCTACTGAGTTCAAAGGGTATTTAGACGAAGGTCTTACAAAAGCAAGCATTGGTGGTGGCTTCAAGAACTTGCAAGGGTACATCAATATTGATTTTGAGAAACACAAAGGAGTTGAGTTTGAAGTAATCGCGAATATCAACGACCTTTCTTTTGTTCCAGATAGAAGCTTAACGCATATCCATTCAAATCACGTAGTGGAACACATAACCAAAGAGGACTTCCGCAACTTGCTTACCTCAGCTAAAAGAATTTTGAAACCAGAAGGCGTTTTCACGCTGCGCTGCCCGAATGTGCTTGGCGTTAGTTATGGCTTCTTTCATGGTGCGGTTCCGGAATCTGATCACGAAGAATTTGTGCAGTTGGGCTTCCCTGCTGATGAAGAGTTTGCCAATCCGTTGGACAATTGGTACGAGGAAGACTTATATGCATACGTTCACTGGGTATGGGGAGATGTAGGCAACCCAGCTAACCAGCACTTAGCTTACTGGACCCCAACAGCAATGAGGGGTATGCTGGAGGAGAACGGATATGAAGTGCTAAAAATGAGCCACCCTGAGTGCAGCAACCTGGTTGTTGTTGCGAAACCGAAATAGCAATGTCGAGTAAGCTATCAAGGTTTCTGGATCGAAAGCGTGCCGCTGCCCATTGGGCAACAGTTGAAAGCGATTGGGAGAAGAAGCCGTTAGTCAGTGCAGACCAAGTATCAGATGAACAATTAACTATCATCGTCAGCACATACCATGAGCGATTTGAATCTTGCCTTACCAGGATAATTAAGCAGTTGTCAACGATGTTTAGCGGCACCCGAATCATCGTAGTCGCCAATGGCAACAATAATCAGAAGCTCCAATCTGAATATCTAGCCAAGTTGGATGCTTTTGTTGCTGAACTACCGTGCGTTGATGTAATCAAACATGTTCAGCCTGTTGGCCTGGCTCAAATGTGGAACGCGGCAATTGAGGATTCTTTAACCGAAATGATGCTTGTATTGAATGATGATCTTATCCTGGAAGAAGGTTTCGCTGAAGACATCAAATCAATGTTGAAACGAAGAGAACTCCAGATTATCAATAAGAGCTGGAGCCATTTCATTGTGACCAGAGAAATAATCCAACAGGTGGGTTGGTTTGACGAACGTTTCACTGGAATTGGAAATGAAGATTGGGATTATGAGGCCAGACTTGCGTTAGCGAACCTACCACAAGTATATCGGGAAACGGAACATGTTTTCAATGAAGTGCTCAAACCTAGAGAATACAGCTACGGTCCCGAAATGGAAATAGCGAACACGAAGTACTCTCAATCCAACATGGACTTCTTCAATAAGAAGTGGGATTGTTCAGAAACGGAGAAGGAAGGATTTGTTTACGTGCCGGGTGCTGTATGCTATGTGAAACCAAAACTCGATGAACTGTCATTTCGTTTTGAATGAAAAAGGCTTTAATCATATTTCCTGACGAATGGCTGAGGTACAGTCCAACTGTTCTGAACTTGAGGACCTGTCTTCTGGAATCGTACGAAGTGCATGTCATAGCTGGTGACAATGACTACTTCAGGAATGAAGGACTAATCACAGATACAACACTCGTGAGCTATGAGTCCAGTGCGATGCGCATTCAAAGGAAGCTTGGTAAATATCAGTACGCGAAAAGAAAGACTTTCGCGAAAGCTTTAAAGAAGCACGCTTCAGCTAATCCAACATATCATCTGGTTATTGCGGCTGACAATGCGGGCTTTCTCATGGCCAAAGAGGTATACCCTGATGTGGTCTACTTGTCACTCGAAATTGCTCCTGGCCCTGAGTTTGACAAATGCACTGAACAGGGGATTCAACATATTATCATCCAATCTCAGGAGCGTCTTGATCATCTGTTGGGAGACCGATTGATTCCGTACACCTTTATCCAAAACGCGCCAATTCTGCAAGACGCTTATCCCATCAAATCCGGAGGCAAGCATATTCTCTACATGGGTAATGTGGACTATAGGTATGGATTAGAATCTATGCTCTCGGCAATTGCAGATGCAAAAGAGTATCAATTGACTTTGAAGGGCTTTTGTAGTCCCAAGTTCAGAACGTGGATGGATGAAGTGTTCAAAACCGAGTTTGAAAGTGGTCGGTTTAAACTTGATGTAGACTACACAGCGCAGGAAGATTTGCTGGATTACATCAGTCAATTCGATATCGGAGTTACAGGTTATGATCTTGAGCAAGCGAAACAAGATTACAATTACTTCTCCTCTCCAGCAGGTAAGTTGTTTAATTACTATGCAGTAGGGCTTCCCGTAATCGGAATCAAAATTGATGGATTAAAAAGTGTTGAGGATTACGGTGCGGGTGTGTTAGTAGAAGAGATGAATGATAACGCAATTTCTGAGGCCTTAAATACAGTTGCGCATAACTACTCTGTGATGTCTGAGGCAAGTTTGAAAGCAGGTACAGAATTCGATTTTAAAGTTGGATTTCAGCAATTCATGCAGGATATAGATGGTTGATTTCACTATCATAACGCCCTTGCTCAATGGGCTTCCGTTCTTGCGAGAGATGGCTGCAAGTCTTGGTAAACAGAATTTAACAGTAGAATGGATTGTGGTCGATGGTGGATCTACAGATGGATCATTGGAGTTTCTGGCAAGCACATATGCACATGTTATTTCCCGACCAGGAACTTCAATTTACGAAGCGATAAACATTGGTTTACAGGAGGCGAAGGGAGGACACATAGCAATCCTCAATGCAGATGACCGGTATTTATCTAATAGCCTATCAATGGTTTTGGAATACTTCAAAAGTTCCGGTGTAGATATCGTTTGTGCTGATGTTCTTAGGTCACGTGTGATACTTGGTAAGGAAAGGTTTACTTACGGGCCTGCTAGAGTTCGCGAGCTCTGGAAGACCATGAGTATCAACCACCCTGCAATGTTTGCAACCAAAGAGACGTATGGGCAGGTAGGTAATTACGATACACAGTACAAAGTATCATCTGACTATGATTGGATGCTTCGCGCAGTAAAAGCAGAGTTAAAAATTGAGCACCTTCCGAAAGCAACTACTGTATTCAGATTAGGTGGAAAGAGCAGCGAAGACTGTTCTTCGTACGTGGAAGGATTGAAGATTCATCAAACTCATGAATCACCACATATCGAACATATGCAAGCAATGCTGGACAGATGCAGGAAGGGAAAGAGTCCAATTTTCAATATCTTGGAATATGTCCCTTTCAGGTGGTTCTATCACCTTTGGCTTCTAAGGAAGTGGAAGACAATGGACATTGAATAGTTATGAGGAACGCACGAAGGAAATGGAAAGGGTTTTGGCTTGCCACCTATCTTAGGATGAGGGGTTGCAAGGTGGGTAAAGGATTGAAGTGCGATTCCTGGCCGAAGTTCGCATACAAACCCAAGGGCAACATCACAATCGGGAATCACGTAGATCTCGGTTGGAACAATAGTTTTGAGGTAACCTCCACAGGGCAGCTTGTCCTGGGAGACCACGTATTATTTGGACATCACATTTGGATTACCTGTGCCGAGAAAGTTTCAATTGGAGATTACAGTGCTGTTGCAGAATCAGCGAGTATTCGTGACGCTTTTCATGAGATGAGTAAAGACGAGTATTACCGAAAGCAACCTATTAAGAAGAAAGCAGTGGTGATTGGTAAAGACTGCGGAGTGGGAGCAGGTGCAAGGGTGTTGCTAGGATCTAAACTTCCTGACGGTGTCTTCATTGGTGCCAATGCAGTCGTAACAGAACACGATGACCTGGAATCCTATGGTATCTACACGGGTAGCCCATTAAAACTTGTGAAGCAGCGGTCCTGATGGAAGAAAGGCAAGAGCAAGTTCAAGCGTTTTTTGAGCAACCTGAGGTATATCGTTACTACGATTACAATCTCCGCATTCGTCATGAGACGTTGAATCATTACCTACAAGGACTTGAAATAGAAAGTGTCCTAGATGCTCCATGCGGTACAGGTGAGATAACCTTACCGTTTCACAGTAGGTTCAAAGAAATAAAACAGGTTGACTTTGCAGAAGCGATGGTTGAAGTGGCACGAAAGAATGCCAGGGATGCTTCCAACATAACAGTTGAACGAGCGGATATATTTAAACTGGAACCCAGACCATATGATCTGGTAGTGTCTCTTGGAATTCTAGCACATATTGAAGACTACAAGGAATTCCTGAACCATATCAATAAGTTCGTGAAAAGGGAAGGTTATCTATGTATTCAGAACACCGACTGTGAACACTATTACTATCGATGGATTAAGTGGTACCGGGGCTTGCGAGGGATTTTCAAGAAACAATACAAACTCGCTGAAGTGCCACAAGAAGGTGTTGCGGAAACACTGAGATCATTGGGATATAATCCAAAGTTGGATTTCAGATATAACCAGTCATTTCTAGGCTTCTCGCATTTCTTTAGTAACGATAAGAAGTATAGATTGACAAGGAAATGGTTTGGTAACGCATCGATCCCAAAGAATCAATCTAAGGGTAGTGATCACATTATGCTTTGGCAAAAGACTTGAAGAAGCTGTTGATCATATCAGATTTGTATCCTCGATTCGAAGGTGATATTCGAGGAATATTTGTGCGATCATGGGCACGGTCGTTGATGCCTCATTATAACGTACAGTTGATCAAGGTGAATTTCTATGGACCAGAGATGGGTACCAAAGAGTTTAGAGATCCGTACCCTGTTTGGCAGCATAACCTTGCAGACCACCCTACGTCTGGTGTAGCAAGGAAACTCGATCAGGTCAAGTATTTCTCTGTTGGACGCAACCTGATTAAAGCCACAGGTGAGCACTTCGATGTGATTCATGCACATGGAAGTGTTTTTGCTGGTGGGCTAGCATTGAAAAATAAGGGAGCAGCCAAGACCGTTATTACCGAGCACGCTGGACCCGTGGAAAGTTTTCTCTCATCATCTTTACGCGCCAAATCCGCAACAAAGAATTTCAGAAAAGCTGATGGAGCGGCCTTTGTCAGCACCTATTCCAAAGCAGCATTCGAAACAGGTGGAATATCTGTAAACAATTCAATTGTTACAGGAAACCCAATTGATGAAAACGTCTTTAATTATCAAGGAAATACGCGGCCAAAGACTTTGATTTTTGTTGGTCGACTGGATGCATTCAAGGGTGGTTTAAGAGTTGCCGAGTTATTTAGAACCTTGGGACTTGGCCAAGCTGGTTGGAAGCTTATCATAATTGGAGATGGAGAGGATGCAGCCGCAATTGATACACTGGCAGATCCAAGTATTCAACGGCATAGCTTCTTGCCTCCAGAGCAATTGGCTGAATTATACAGGACCAGCCATGCTATGCTCGCACCATCGTATCACGAGTCTTTCGGTTTAGTGAGTGTTGAAGCGATTGCTTGTGGTTGTCCAGTAATTGGACCCAAGGTTACTGGTCCAGCAGATTACATGTCGCAAGACAATGGTATTTGGATTGACCCGAAATCGGATGATGAACTGCAGGATGCGTTAACCTCAATCTGCGTGGCTGATTTACCTTGGAATCGAGAGCAAATGAGTGAGGCAATGCTTGAAAAGTATGGGCTTGCTAACTTTGGGGATAGACTTTCTTCATTTTACGATAGTTTGATGTAGCATGTGTGGGATTTGCGGAATCATAAGAACCACTGGAGTACATGGCAATGAGATCGTTGCGATGAACAACATTATTCGTCACCGAGGTCCGGATGACGAAGGCTTCATGCTAGTTGAGGAAGGAGTTACACTTGCAAAGGGAAACGACACACACGGGGCGTTCAGTGATCTACCACATGCGGATACGTTTAATAATCAGAAGCTGGCAATTGGGCATAGACGATTATCGATCATTGACCTTACTGTTGGTGGACATCAACCGATGCAGCAAGACAAAGGATACCTCTCATTCAACGGAGAGATATACAATTACCTGGAGCTGAAGAAGGCTTTGGAAAGCGATGGTGAATCATTCGCTACAAGTTCTGATTCTGAAATTCTTCTGAGAAAACTGTTGAGACAGGGTGAAAGTGCCATTTCAGATTTACGTGGAATGTGGGGTTTTGCGTATTACGATAGTGCAGCCAGATCGCTGTTGTTGTCACGAGACCGATTTGGGATCAAGCCTATTTACTACGTTAGCAAATCAGGATTCTTCGCGTTCGCATCTGAGATGAAAGCACTACTTCTTTTACCTGAAGTGACTGCGGAACTCAATGAAAAGGCGGCTTTGGAGTTTCTTGTGTATGGGGAAATTACAGACCCATCGCATACGCTCTACAAGGATATTCAACGTCTGGCACCGGGACATAATCTCGGCTTAAATATCGATGATCCTAATCCAAGGATCTCCAGGTATTACGATCTAACCAGTTCTACTGAGGGCAAACAGATTCGCTCACAAGATGAAGCCAACGAGATGTTCGCAGACATATTTGATGCTTCGATTAAAGAACACTGTATTGCAGATGTGGAAGTGGGTGCCTGCCTTTCCGGTGGGTTAGATTCTTCTGCCGTTGTCCTTTCTGGAGCTAACAATGTGGCAAGCTTAAAGTCGTTTACGGCAATCTTCCCAGGTACAGACGTTAATGAAGAGAAATACGCGAAGCAGGTTACGAATACAGTAGCCAATGCTGATCCTTACTATGTTCAACCTGATCCTGAACACTTCATGACAGAGGTAGATGCATTCATGGGTGCACAGGAGTATCCAGTCAACTCGTTGTCACCATATGCGCAGTTCAAGGTAATGGACCTAGCTGCTCAGCAAAATGTGAAGGTATTGTTGGATGGTCAGGGAGCAGATGAGATACTCGGTGGTTACTATCATTTCGTTGGTATTTATTTGATCGAGTACCTCAAGAGAATGCGATTTGGAGCATTCAGTAAAAACTACAAACTGCTCAAACAGAATTTCACAGATAACATGAGTCAAGCACTCATGAGAAGCGCATTCTTCTTTATGCCATCCTTCATTAGAACAGCTGGCCGAAAGAAACTCAGACTAAGCGCGCAAGTGCTATCAGACGACTTCATGAGAGGAATGAGGATGACTGAAACGCCAGACAGAAGTGGAAAGAATTTTAGAGATACTTCACTCGCAGCAGTCAAGTATGGTCTGCAAACTTTGCTGAGATATGAGGACCTGAATTCAATGCATTACTCGATAGAATCCAGGGTTCCATTCCTGGATCACAGATTGGTTGAACTGGCAATTAACATGCCATCAGAATATAAGGTGTCTGGTG
>JAYDZE010069404.1:0-25284 GCA_034509125.1 Monilaria moniliformis | reverse complement strand
AGAACATGTAAGAATTCTTGGTTGACTATCGTATTCCAATTCAAGTATTGGTATTGCACTAATTTCCTGATCAAACTAGATAAACTTGTGTAGAATTGCTTATTACATTTAGGTTTTAACTTGAAGCAGATCGACTAGAGCAGGTTCTACATTAGTATCTTCTTGCACTTATATATGTATTATCACTCTGAAATGCTGCATTGTGTGTGGATTATATGAGTTGAAGCATTACACACAGTTACACGCACTCATATTCATACAATGTATATATATTGGAGAATACACGCTTACAAAGTCATGTCAGCCCGGTTCACTCGCTCTTGTGCTTGACTTAGGTATGTTGTCTGTGTTTTTCTACTTTTTTTTTTTTCCCAGTTAGTTTTTGAAATTAGTAGTAATATCATATCTTGATAGTCGAGAGCAGCCTGCTTTTGACCTGAATGAGCCAAGTTCTTGTTGATTTTCTCCAAAGTCAAGAATGGATTTTTTATTTCTGTTTTTACCTGAAGAAGTCAACTTTTACTTATAATGTTTACCTCCCAAGTCAAGAATGACTTTTTTTCTTTTATACTTTTGATGGCAGATCAATAATTTGAATGCACCTAATCCATTCACATAAAGCGTGCCAACATATTACCCTTGATCTATCTTAGTTTCCTCTTCTGTCTTGGTCGATAATAGGACTGTAAATAAGCCAAATTACTCGTGAGCTACTCAGATATTGGTTCCATAAAAATTCATTTGAGCTTATTTAGCAAAGATCTTAAGTTAAACAAGTCAAGTGTGAGCTCGGTGGTATTCGGTTCGTTAAGTTCATGAGAGTAAAGAAATATTCCGAAGGACTTAAATACTGAAACAAAGCTTTTTCATGAATTTAAAACAAAATTGGACTACTTAATTGAAACTAATTAACTAACTAAAACTGATCTAGAAACATTAAAAATCTAATCCAATTATTTTAATTAAACTAAGGCAACAAATCCATCCCTTATTTAATCACCCAGTAGCCCAACACCCTACTTAATGTATGTTCATTGAAATAAGGTGATTTAATTTGAAAATATAAGATTACTAATTGAAAACAATTTATATTTTTATAATATAATTAGTAATAATTTATATCAGATGTTAATTATAGTTTATGGCCTAAGCGATTTGTAAAAATAGCCTGATCTTTTAAAAATTCAAAAAGATATCCTAAACTTTCATGAATGTTATCAAAATGGTTTAATGCAAAAAAAAAAGGTTTTAAAGTTGTAAAATTTGTACCACTTTCGGGCTCGAACTAAGACGTGGACAACTTGAAATTCATATGTTATATTGAGATCAATTCCGCAAGATTAGCCCTATTACTTCTTTTCCGGATATCTTAAGAAATATGTCTAGTTTCTTAATTGGACGTATAGCACATTCTTATTCTAAAATAAGACAATTTACTTTTTCGTGTTTCAATTAATAAAAAAATTGCGTATATATAACTTATGTTTTGGAAAGAAAATTAATTGTATTTTGTCAATCTATCTGAAAGTTAAAGATCTAACTAATTTCGTGGGATAAAGAAAGTATATTAGTATATTATTGTGAATAAAATAATTTAGAGTAATTTAAAATAATAATATTTTAAATCTAAATCTGAATTTAGAAATCACGTTTAGGCTCAATTAAGTTCGATAAACTTGTGAGACTCGAACTATTCAATAAACAAAATTTGAATTTGACTTGAAAATACACTTACCAAGCTTTGAGCATGACAATCTTGGTTTCGGCTCAATTTGATTATTCTCCTAAGTGGTGTTTGGTTAATCAAGATTAAATTGGTTTGAGATTACCAACGATTAATTTTGTCACAAGGGAAAGACTGAGACTCATAAGTCATGATTACTCCTATGTGACATTATCTCGAAATTAAGTACCAGATTCTTTCCACTCAACCGAACAATGTTTACAAGACTTCATTCTAATCTACCAAGCCTAACACACCAGTCTACAGGGTCAAGATAATGTTTCGACTGATGGAGTAAGAGAGTGGATTGGGTTGATATGGTGACATGTGTCTTATAAGGATTCGAAGTTCAATAATAATAATAATATGATGATGAAAAATAACCGAATACATGCACTTGTCGCAGCTTAAAATTTTTCCATTTAGATCTTAGTTTTTTGGCCATAAGTCTCTCAGATCTGTAGATGGGCTATCTGCAAGAAATCAATTATATTACAGAGATACAAAAATGGAGATTCTGGTATTTTGTCTGTGTGGAATCAAGACACTAAAATTTAGAGATGGGATTCTGACGGTGTCTACAAAAGGACATGACAAAGTGAATATAGTTACATTTCTTTGTTTCACTTTGCATATAAATCATTGTGCATGTGTCTGCCTCAGTAATATTTTTTTTTTCTTCAGTTTATGAGATTTAGTTCCAACCAAAAGCTCATCAACAAGATATAGTGTCTCCATAACTACAACATCGAGCTAATAATTCAACTAATTGGTTTCTAAACTATTGTACGAAAACACGTAATGGATACTATATATAATGGTAAAATCAAACTATCGTTCTTGAGAATACTCGAAATAACCAAATTACAACATTTTCAGAAATGTTTAATCCTAACGCGACAAAAAAACGGAGTTTACCGACGGATTTTTCCGTTGGTACCGTTGGTAAATTCCAAAAAACCATTGGTAATCAAGATTACCGATGAATAGATGTCGTTGGTGAAAAATGCGTTGGTGAAAACTTACAAACGGGTATTATCTGTCGGTAAAATGTACCGACGGATTACCGACGGCTGCAGGCGTCGGTGAGTTGTAGTTCGGAGTCAACATCGAGACAGTTTCAAGACAGATTACCGACATGATCGGATAACTCCATTTTTTTTGTAGGGTAATATGATTGCCAATAAAGACCAGAAGACGTTTCAAGTAGTGTTCTGTATGCATTATAAATACTATGTTTTAAATGAATTAGCGTTATTACAATAGAACATGATCTCTAGCTATATTCTACATGGGCGGGTTCGGGGGGGCTTCAGCACCCCGAACAAAAAAATTATATTCTTTTGACCCATATATTTAATATTTTTATAAAAAACTTTCAAGTTTAGCATCAGCCAATTGTTGCAGGAAAATTTTGATTTTACAATTCTCTCAGACTTGTGTCCGCCATTATAACAAGCTATGATAGTTCACTTGGTGATTATTATATCTTAATTCTTAAGCATGTTGAATGGACATCAATACACATAACCCTTGATTTATCCAAAGTATCAACCCAAATGGGATGGGGCCAAAATGAAGTACATCAAGGCAATTTCAACTCTTTCTGTTAGCTTATCCATATAATTATGGGGAGAGAGAGAGAGAGAGAGAGAGATGAAGCTTCTTGGTAATTTCTCGGCCACATGTTGCCTCTTGAGAGTCTGACAAACATCAAGATTCAATGCCTATTCCCCTTAAAATACTATTATATTTCTACGAAGAATAAGAAGTTTGACACACGAACATTTACTAACCAACAATACCAATATCTGTACGTTGAGCCTTTTGACCTTGAGAAAACTCAGTCCAAAGGTTAGCTGGCTTACTTCTCCATCATTAAATGCTGGCTTGCATTATTAATTTCGCATTTTCTGAAAATGCATTAGTTATTATTGTAATTACTATTTATTATTATTGTTATTATTATTATTTTTGCCCCGTTTCATTAAAATATACATGTACCGTACTGGATCAAGTACGGAGAGCAACTATAGTTGTAAAAAAATTGAGGTAGTTTACAATTTCATACTTGCAAGTCTTGTAACTTCGTGCATGACAGTTTCAAGAAATGTGTGTGTGAATGCTATTGAAGGGTTTAATTAGTCAGCAACAATTAATGTTGTCAAAGTATAAATCCTAAGTAAGACCCAGTAAGTGAAGGACAAAATAAGGGACCTAGCTTAGGGTCTACCAATCTGATTTCCAAATTAGATGTAAATGTGTATTTCAAAATTATTTCTTTTAACAAAATTGCAGATAACCGCAGAATTTAGGAATTCTTAATTATTAACCTTTGTATTACTTTAATGATGAATATACACGGAGTGCGTATGTATTTATAGAAACAAAATTTTCATTTTATGTACTTTTTAAAATTAGTGATGTTAATATAAAATATTAAGGTATTAAAATTAAAATAAATTTATAAAATAAAAAATAATGCTTACGCCGATTAAATGTATGTGGTGCTCAGAAAATGTCAAAATGTGAGAGTATTTAATAGGAACTTTTCTCACCTTTTCTCACGTAGAACATAGGAAGCGAACAGTCTACCAATCTGGACTGTTGATATTTATATAATTTATTATTTGGCTTAAATGAATATATTGATATAAATATTTATTATCGTAATATATCAAATGCATAATCATAAAATGTGCATTATATAACATGAAAATCAATCACGGTCGTCAATTTAGTTAAGATCTATGAACCAGATTGGTTCTAGATATCTTGCACCACGAACCATCGAAGAACTCATCGGTAGTGTATTCATATATAAGTATGCGGTTTGTATATTTCGTACATAAAGGCATCAATAATGCAGTTGCGTTTTTCAGTCAGACCGCAGGGGGAGCGGTGCGACTAAATTGCTGGGGGTGGGGGTTAGGTTAGGGTGCCATGGCTGCGGTTGAAACCGTGAGAGCGGTTGTGCCTTGTGGTCGCGCCACTACGCGCGGTTGGACGACACATACGAATCACAGCCGTCCGTGCGTCCCACTAGCTACTTGGGCGTGTAATTTTGTTTTGATTTTTAATTTTTGTTTTCTTTTTTTTATTCAGCGAATTCGAATTTAAAATTTAATTTTTTTTATTTCTTTCAAATGCTGACACTGACTGTTGCTTCATTTTCATTTAATTTATTTTTATTTTGAATATTTATGTTGCCAACGTATCTTTTGGTCGCTTTTTTTTTTAATTAATTCTCTCATTAAATAAATACCACATACCCTTTACATATCTAACATCATCCCAATTCATCTATTTTTTTTTCACTATTCTAAATTTTTCATTTTCTACACATACATGGATCCTCACAGATTCAAAAGGAATTCATCGGAGAAGAGGATGCCATATTTGAGTTGTCAGGGAGGTCATAGAGGCGGTGTAAGAGTAATGGAAACGACGACAGTTGCGCTGCTAAGGACTTGTGTACTAAGGATGTACGTGCACTGAGAGCGTGAAAATGCCGCAAAACTCCTCGTCGATGATTATATCTCTAACAAGGCACGATAAGATCCAACTGTGTTTTGGCGATGATTTTGTATGCGCAGATCGTTGTTCTTGCGCATAGCTAGCATGTTTGCAGGACACAATGAGTATTTCCAACAAGGCCCGATAGTGTTGGACGCGACGGACTCTCGATGCTGCAGAAGTGCACGGCATCAATTCGGCAGCTCACATATAATGACACTCTGACTAGTTCGACTAGTGTATGCAAACTGTAACCACAGCGGAACGAGAGTGCCTTAAATGATTTTGTCTCGGGGGTCATCTAAGGATTGATGAATATGCACAGGATGAGTCATGGGTTTCCTAGAATGCTAGGTAGCATCGACTGCATACACTGGCAAAGGAAAAATTATCATGTGGCATGGAGAGACGCCTGCACCAGCAGATACAAAGGCTCACATCATACAATCATCCTCGAAGCATTTGCTGACCAATGTATATGGATTTGACATACATTCTTTGGCGTGGCCAGGTCGAATAATGACATCAACGTCCTGAAACATTCGCCAATCTTCAACGAAGTATGCATTGGCAGAGCACCGACTATAGAATTCACGGGCAATCGCTGAGTCTACAATATGGTATACTACTTGGCCGATGGCATCTATTCAAAGTGGTTGGTGTTCGTCAAATCAATTACGTGTCCGACTGACCCAAAGAGAGCATTGTTTGCTCAAAGGTAAGAGGCAACGCGAAAGGACGTTGAGCGAGCTTTCGGTGTACTCCAATCACGTTGGGCGATCATGAAAGGTTTGGCGCGTATGTGGTTCCAATCTTGTGTGCATGTATTATCCTGCATAACATGATAAAGTAGGCTCTAGCTCGGCAACCGCACGCGAAAACCATCTCAAGCTGCACTGCCTCAATTCCGAGAGTTTCAAAGTCAATGGGCTTTGAAGAACGAATTCACGGCCAACTCCAACAAGATCTCAGCGAAGAAATTTGGACACGCTCCAACTGATTTCGATTATAATTTTTTTTGTTTTTTTATTATATAATTTTATTTTATTTTCAATTATGCAATTTTAGAATTTTTGATCATTCACTTTAATTTAGAAATATCGCAATTTAAATTAATATATGAAATTGGAGTAATAACAAAATGATAAATTAAAAAGTAAAGGTGTGGCTAAAATTTCGTGACTGAATTATTGGTGTTTTTGAGAAATTTTAGATATTTATATGACAAATGAATAATGGAGATCTAATTGTATTTTTGAAAATGAAATGTAGATGTACTAAACAAATCATAAATCTTACCATCATTGTTTACTCAAATATACCAATTATCTATGTTTTTCTATGGTCAAGCCTAGTCAAATTTCTGATAATCTTACTTATCAATCTTCAAGTACGAAAACTTTATGTGCATAGTTTAGTAATTTGGGATATAATTCGTAAAAATCAATAGTTGATAATAGAATTTAAAATAATATACCTTCGGATATATTCCAAGTGCACTTCAGTAATAAACATTAATACGAAAATAAGTAACGCGATCTATATAATAATTATATTAAAAATTTTAAAAAAATAACAATCAATAATTAGAATGAAACTTCAATTATATCAACTGAAAATTCCTAGTACGTAGCTTCCAAGAAGCAAAGGCCTTTAACATGTGAGTGGGGCTTTGTACATTAATAATGCTGTCAGCCACCTGAGAACATACCAAACAGCAATTCAAATTAAATTTAATTAACGTGACAAATTGGAGTTTGATTTAGTGAAAAACAATGAATGATTCCCTCACTTAATAATAGCTTGTGTTCCCATTTGTGTTTACGAGGAAGCAAACATGTACGGATTGACCCAACACTTTCCTCCTTAAACATGTTCTTAACTGCCACAATTATCATCAACAAATTAATTTAATCAACAAATTAATTTTAATACTAAGTATGTACATTATAATTAAGTACATATCTTTTGTTGGTTGAGAAACAAATCAAATTTGTATATGCATTGAGTTTGAGTGATCTTATCTTTCACTTAAATTTTAAGTGATAATTAATGTTATTTAAATTTCAAGTTTTGAGTTTTCTTGCAAATTAGATTATATTTATAATGTTTTATTAATGTCCCAATTTCTCGTAAGTTCGTCTCTTCTAATTTTTTGCACCAATTTGAATATGAAATTTAAAAATTTATGCTATATTGAAACTCCAAATTGATTGGGAGCTCTTAACGCCCATTATTTTGATTGTTCTCCATGTTTTCAATTTCCTTTTTGAACATTTTTTTTACATACGTTTTAAATAGATAATTAGTTATTTAAATTTCAAGTTTTGAGTCTTTTGCAAATTCGATTTCATTTTGAAAATGTTTTATTAATGTCTCGAACTTCTCAATTTATGATAAATTTGTATCTCCTAATATTTTACAAGAATCTGAAATTGAAATTTAGAAATTTATTCGATGTTGAAATTTCGAATTGATTGAGAGCTCTTAACACCCATTATTTGATTGTTATCCATATTTTATATTTTATTTTCGAACGTCAGTGGCTGAGTAATTGAGTTGGAAATTGTTGCGGTGAAATAGAGCTTTCAGACGGATCCAAATTCATTTTTTAGTGATTGATGATAAAATTGATAATGTAAAATGCCAACACATACAATGAGCTTCAAATCAATTTGATTTTCAACATATAATGACTAACTAAATCTAAGTTCTAAACTCATACAAAAATTAAAACGAACGAATTTAATACAAATAGAAAAGTTTAGACCTTAATTGCTAAAACGGTTTATAAATTAAATTAATAGGATCTATTTTGCAACAAATTTCATTTATTGAAATTTAAATTGTAATTCTATATTTTAAATTTCATTTAGTTTCCAAGTGTTGACTGAAATATAATAATTTGAAATGAAAAGGAGCTGTCTGTTTCATCCTTTCTTTCTATCAACTTGTTTGAAAAAAATTCACTTAACGCGTTATTTTTAGCACCAATCTAATTATAGGGCATTAATAGTTGTATCCTCACAATTATATCATATATTTACCTCCCATTTTATTTATTTTTCACTTAAAAATCTTCAAATTCATTACTAATTAATAATAACGTATAAATATAGTAATAATTATGTACATAACATATCATTTATTATGATTACATAAAAGTATACATGTGTCATGTATATATTAACGAAGCGAGATGTGGGATGCAACACATCACAGTAAAGGATGCGCAACCACTATTCTGGCTTTGAGATGTTTAATTTTCTATTATTTTTTTTTAATGTTTTAGTTGATTCGTGTTTTTAGGGTATAGTAGTATATACTATCATCAGAATATAATATATTCCAATAGCAATGCAGTTCTTTAAAAAAAATATCTTGCAAGTTATGAATTTGTTGATACATGAGATATTTTTAACAAAATATTTAATTCTTTTAACCATTTCTCGTCGATATGCTTAAGATTTGTAACTTTTAAGTATGCATTAATTGTGATTTCTGTATGTATTAAAATTCATACACATCAAGATTCGGATCCACATATATCAAACTATTTATGAAACCATCCTTTAATTATTCATTCCTTTATACTATTCTTCTACTATTTATGGACTTTACAATACTTTTTACTTCATCCATTAACTCTGAGAAAACATCTATACTTCTCATCTCTTTACCATCCATTTCCTTAACTATTCAAAATTACATAATTAAAACCCAAAAATTACACAATTAAAAATCCTACGAACACATTATTGAAAGGGAAAAAGTACATAATGGAAATGCTAATCAATCGTGAAGGGGACCAAAGCGAGTGAAAATTTCTTCAATTAAATCGAATTGCATCCGATCGTAGTTGACGGCATCACATGACGACTCACGACACATTTGATAGTCGCAGAATGATTGCGGCGCACCTTGATTTGGGGCTATGCTTGCGGTCGAAGAGCCAGCATTATCATCGTCTGCTCAATTAGGAGCATTCGGTCCTTCGTCCTCGATAATCATGTTGTGCATTATCATGAACGAATACATGATATCGGCAATAATTTCCCTGAACCACGAACGTGTCGCGCCCTTGATGATCGCGAATCGTGCTTGCAGAACGCTGAATGCTCGTTCGACGTCCTTACGCACGACCTCCCGCTTTTGCGCGAAGCGAGCTTTTCTGGGGTCGGTTGGACATGAGAAGGACTTCATGAACATGAGCCATTTTGGATAGATTCCATTGACGAGATAGTAGCCCATGTTGTACCAACGTGCATTGCGTGAATTGGAACGCCGGTGCCCTACCGTGCAATACATCGTTGAAGACGTACGAGTGGTTGAGCACATTGATGTTGTTGTTAAAATCGAATACTCTAAAAAATGCATGTCAAATCCAGAGATGGTGGTCGGCGACTACTTCTAGCACAATCGTCGGATGAGAGCCTTTGTGACCGCTGATGTATTCTGCCCTCTATGCCGTTGGGCAGTTTTTCCACTGCCAGTGCATGCTGCCAATATTGCCAAGCATGCCGGGAAAGCCATGATATGCTTCGTGAAGACGATGTAACTGTTGCCAGTCGAAGGTTGTGGGGGCCCTCAGATATTCAGCGTTGAATGCGTCGCAAACAGCCTTCCGGAACCGCCCCAAGTATTCACACCCAGTTGTCTCAGTGACGTGCAGGTACTCGTCAAACATATCGGCGCATCTGCCGATGGCCAGTTGTCAGATGGCCGATGTACACTTCGCAAGCGTTGAATGGCCTATCCGTCCGAGCGCATTCTGCCGCTGCTAGAGGTATTCTTCCCGTGCAGCCAATGTATTTGTTACGCACAGAAATAAATCCCGGTGCATACGGAGCCGACGCTGGAAAACATCGTCCCCCCAACGTGGCTGGTCAAAGAAATAATTCGCCATCAGTCGGGCTTCGGCAACCTCTCGTTCCTCGTACACGTACCTTCTGGTATGCATGACGGGAGGATCCGTTTGAAGAGGCTGCAAATAATAATTTGCAGTCGCCGCTTGAAACATGGACATAAGTTTGAGGAGGATCTCGTTCCTGGTGCACGTACCTTCACACTCTCGTTGTCGGAATTGTCGGAGTCGCAGCCAAAGTAGTATGGATTTATTTTGCTGGAAGCTATGAGAAGAAGAAGAAGAAAGACTATGGAATAAGAAAGAAGAGAGAAAAATAGGAGAAATTTGTGTGGAATTGAAGTGAGGAGGAAAGGGGTATTTATAGTAGTATGAGAGAATTTTTTTTTTTTTTTGAAAATTAGCTATTTTTTCCGTTGGATATTCCTCTTTCTCTCCGCCTCGCGACGCCCGTCCCGCCCGACAACTGCAGCGCATCCCGCGAGCGTCCTATCCCAACTGGACGGGACGCATCCCTCCCATTGTGGATGCCCTCATCAAATATTACAAAATTATAAATATGTTATTGGATCTAGTGAGATATCTAAATTTAAGTTCTAACATCACACACACACACTTATACGGTTTAGGTATATGGCCGTGTATTTCTACTCATAATGTCATCATATCTCTCCCTTAGGTATGCTAACGAATTTGGCTTCTATTTCCATATATTATTGATCGGTTATTGATAGATATTAAAATATCATGTATACATTGCACCTGCACATTGTGCATAATGGTATGGATAAATTTTTATTAAATATTGTATCGCTAATAACGTTAACCTATCAAAAACATTTATATATATCTATATATTATACATTTAAGGAAATATCTAAATTTATAGTGTAATGGGTAGATCGTATTGATCTCACAACTGAAATATACTATCTAACTTATATATAAATATCATTAAATTCTCCAATTGAAATACTTTATGCCACCTATACCTAAAAATAGAGAATATATTGATCATCATTTTTAGCATCTTTTGTGAGTACAATTTACAACATTAAGTCCACTATACTCTGTTTTCTTTTTCTTGTAATATTAGTTGTATTCTAATACCTTATAAATTATTACCATGACATCAAATTTACAAATTATATAAAAAATGAAATTAGATTTATTTCCATTTTCTCTAACTTCAAATTAATGAATAAATGAATATATTGCACTTTATTTTTATATAAGTTGAAAATTTTATTATTCCAATAACAATTTATGTAGGTGTTAGAATAAAAATTCATATATAAGAAAATGAGAAATGTTAATGTGGACAAAATGTCAATTATGTTCTCAAAAGGTGTTCCCAAATGTGAACGGCATAATATATATATATAGGAATAAATTAGGGTGAAACCATACCCTTATTGCATAATTAAGACCAAATCCAAACCATTGGATTAAAAAATAGATTGTTAAGATTTTCCATAAACAGGCATCATCATATAGTTAATGTTATATCATTATAGGGGTATAAAAGTAAAAAAAAAATAGAACATGATTTATTTTAGATAGTTGTCGTATTATGTGGAATCATTACTTCGCTAGATCTACTCACAATAACTCTTCCGAAAAGACCTCAAAATCTTAACTGACTATGTATGATGATTATAGTTATAATGTATAATGATATTTGTGGTTTGTTATGATGATTATTTGTAAGCCATGTAATGATAGTAATGTGTAAAATAGTTGGTTTACAGGCGAATGCTGATCTAAATCATCAATTATATTTTTACCTTCATCATATTGCAATAATTATATAATTACATAACATAATGCACATCATTATAATGTTCGTCAATCTTTATTATCATAGAACGACGCCACAATTTTTCTATAAAATGACTATAACTGTAAAGATTTGATGAATAAATCTCTTTTCATAAATCACGACTAATACCATAACCGCAAATCTCATATTAAATAATCCACTTACCATAAAAAATGAAAGTTACCAAAATCGAAAAATGTTGATTTACTAAAATGACCTAAACAAAATTATTAATTAGATTAATACTGTCACATGGCGTATTATCGATCCTTTAGATTTTAAAAAGTGTATTTGGTGTAAAAGCTGCGTCTCATGGATGTTATCATGCGTATTGTTTTTGTGTTTTCCGCGTACGTATGTAGTTAGTCACTTCTAGCTTGTCCAAATTGCTCTAATTACACCCTACAACAGCAGAATACACCTTTAAAAAAAATCACGATATAACCATTTAATCCCATTTTTAACTAAATACATAATATATATAGATATATATCAGACAAGTAAGCTGAAGAAAGCGAGAGATAAGGTAAGGGAGGCTGTGAAAACGCGTTATAGAGTCAGATGCATGACAGAAAAGCACCAGCTGTTTTAATTCAAAATTTCGTATCTTTTTTATTATGTTTGCTTCTGTGGATTTTATGCAGACATGCACACACTCTCCAGTAGCCATCCTCGAACCTGCTTAATTTTCCTATCATTCTCTCTCTAGTGACTACTCCCTCTCACGCGCACACATATATATATATATATATATATATATATATTTATTTATCTATAATTTCTGATTCATTTTATTAGTAACATTCAGATGCATATATGGTGTCATGTCTAAGATATGTTTGTTTATTTCTTTATTTTATAGTTTATTCAATTACCTACTGCATGTAAACATATAATATCACTGACGGGAAAAAAAAGAATTACGATTTTTGTTCTGCACTTAGTTTTTAATAATGTTAGTGTGTTTTTTAAGAGACTTACCGATTAAATCAAGAGTCGTGCGATTAATTATCTTAATACTAATAGTAATAAAATTCCAAAATATTAGAGCTTTTTCCTAAAGGGAATTATAAAGCTCTAAACTTTTCAGATTATATATATTGACTTAATTTTCGAAGATATGAGAAATCATACTATATCTCACTATATTAATATACAGCTCAAATAAATAATTATATATAGCATCATTAATCACTTGTTACTGATGAAAATTAAATCATAAATTCGAATTCTGTGTCAATATGTTGTAGATCGCTAGTATCTCGTAAAAGACAAAGCGACAGTCAATCCGAAAGCATAACTAATATGATATATATATATATAGTGTGTATGTGTGTATATGTAAGAACCATATAAATAAAATTGAAAATTTGTTACTGCTGATGAATTAATAAAGCACTAATAACCCCATAATAGGCCAAGAGGCAGTCAAAATCTAAAAAAATCTTAATACAATAATATATTAGATTTTATCTAAAACAGTAAACTAAGGGACGTAGAAAAGTCTCTCTCATGATGCATGACATAATATTCAGTTTCATCAACGAAAAAAGAAAGTCACTGGAAAACATCTGTAACCCATATTCATCCTGGTTAATTACATAATTGATTGACTGAAATGAAATAAACCCCACCCCACCCCCTTTCTATAAATATCATGAAGAAAGTCCCTTCTCCAACACACCACCAACTTCACTCAATTCCCATTCTCAAACAACAAGAAGAAGGAAACTCAAAAAACACAAACAACACAAGCTTTATACTTGATGAAAATGGTGAAGCAAGAATCGAAGATTCCATCAAAGCAAAACTCAGCACCACAAACATCATCGTCATCGTTGAAGAAGAGATTCAAGGGTGTAAGAATGAGAAGCTGGGGATCATGGGTGTCCGAAATCAGAGCTCCCAATCAAAAAACAAGAATCTGGCTGGGCTCATATTCGACTGCGGAAGCCGCTGCAAGAGCTTACGACGCCGCTCTTCTATGTCTCAAAGGATCAAAAGCTAATCTTAATTTCCCCAAATCAATCCAAAACCTCAATATTTCCGACGACCATACCGCCGCCATGTCGCCTAAATCAATCCAAAAAATTGCTGCCGCTGCTGCTCTTCTAGAAGATTCCGAAGATTTGGTCCCGCCGTCGCCGGTTTCTTCTTCTTCTTCTTCGTCGTCTTTGTCGTTGTCGCCGTCGCTTTCTTCGTCGTCGAATGAGTTTGGTGTTCCGATTGAGGATGACCTAATTCTTTTGGCTGCTGCGGATTGTGGCGGCGGTGGTGGTGGTGATGGGGATTTGTCGTTGTACAACTTTGAATCCCCCAAGTACTACGAGATGATGAATGGGGTGTTTTTTGATCCGACGATGGTTGTGGAGGATGATTACGCTTGTTTTGAAGATGAGGATATCAGATTATGGAGCTTCTGCTGATTCATCGATCATCAAAAATTCAAATTCTCTCTCTTAGTTTCCAAACATTTGTTTATTCGTTGGATGATCTTCAGTTTATTTCTTGTTGAAGACATTACTGACCGTGACATGATTTTATTATTTTATTTTTTATTTTATTTTAGTATAAATGAGTTTATTGTGAAATTCAAGGGATTTCACTAATTTATTTATTAAGAGATACACTCATGACTCATGTGGCATGATGTATTTACGTGTTTTTCTTTGGAAAATAATGTTTTACGTTATCATATTCTACTAACTTTATTCATCCAAAATACGGAAGATTGTGTTAATTATACAAACACCGATTTAAGACTGCTATTTAAGAGGCAATTTTGATGATAACTATTTTGCTATAGTAAATAAAAAAAGTAATCATAATTATAAGAACATGAAATACTAGCCACTTTTACTAAAATACCATTTACTACGTGAATGCAAACTATTCACAATGCCGTGTATTAGTTCATTTTGAATAATACACGAATTTCGAATATTCATACAGTCGTGTGACATTTTATCTCAACTGTTGAACGATTACAAAAACAAGAGATGGTTAAACAAAATTAGAGATGTCAATCGGACCAGTCCATCAAATTTTGGGTCAGTACCCTGTTCGGCTTACAAGTTAATCGGGTGCGGGTTAATCGGGTTGGAATTTTATCGGGTTATAAATTTTCAACCCTAACCTTAAATGATGGATTTCGGGCTAGCCTAGCGGGCTAATTAGGCTATAAGCAAATGACAAAAAATAATTTATGTATTTTTTATTCTTAAGAATTCTATATTTTTTTTATATATAAATGTATACAAAAATTAAATATATAAATCATATGACAAAAATAAATTCAAAGTGTAAAACATTCTAAAAAACTCAAAGATTACATTAAATAAAATTAACTATAAATTATTTAAAAATAGTTTTGCCTTATATAATTAAAGAGTCTCATAAATGAATCTAAAATCTAAATACTTGAATTACATTGTTCTTTTACACCAATAATCTTTGAAGTTTCAACATCATGATTCACTTCGAACTCATGGTCTTCAAACTCTTCACTATCTATTAAAAAACTTATAATATCAAAATATAATATAGTTTGATAATTTATAATTTTGTAATAAAAAAAATCATACCATCAAAATATATATGCAACCAATTACGTGAGTAAAGAAGAGCTTGCAGTTTTTCGTATATTTGTTCAAAATATATGCTCTAATACGAAATGAAAATTATTATACTATCGTTGTTTTAAGAATATTAAGCACATCACATGCTATTCTAAAAAGTTCTCCAAAACGTGATGCATGATTTCTTCAATGGTTAATGAATGTAAAATATTTAATTGGGAGAATTTTGGAATATAAACTTAAACTCAAACACTTAAATACTACTAGCGTAAAAACTAAAAAAATGACATCGGATAAGAATGTCGTTGGATAAATATTTTGTTATTGGTTATGATAAAAACCCAATTTAAGAATTATAAAATTAAAATGAAATACAAATATATTTCGTTAAATTTCAAAGTATGTTACATAATATTGGTTATAGTGAACTTGAATTGATAGATCTATTCTCTACAAGATCCCAAACTAATATATTACCTATCTTATAATTGGATTCTAGATCAAGAAAATGCAAAACAAATAGGGACAAAAAAGAAAAGAAAGAAAGTACAAAAGTAGAAAAGGCCAAATACAATTTGGTGTATTAACTAGCTAGGAATTTATCTATTCCTATCATTTAGTCATAGAAAGATGGGTAAATATGGATGATATGATAATCTCCTCTTTTTTAGGCATTAATTTAGATTTCACTCGTATTGATACTCAAGGGTAAATATTCAGATTTTGGATAAAATTTTTACTTAATTCGAACTGATTTGAAAATTTGAATTTTCAAAAAATATAAAACTGATCCTAAAATTCAAAAAATTTATGACTAAATTCAAATTGAACTAAAAAATCCGAAGTATCTGAAAATTCCAAAAAAAATCTGCCTTTCTGACCTACAGACTTGGTAAGATTGGATGTTAAAATGGACTAAAAATTTGAAAATATGAAATAATTTTTTTAAATTATTATACATATAAGGTTAGAAATATTTAAATAAAATGTTATTTGAAATTTTTTATTTAAATATATATATATATATATATATATATATATTAATTCGAACTTAACCGAAAATCTAAATTTTGAAGAAAAATAAATCTGATCTAATTCGAAAATCCAAAAAATCCGAACTGAAGTTAATATTTTGGTTTGGTTTGATTCGATTCGGTTATTTGAATTACGAATATTTTGCTTACCCTATTAATACTCATCTCCTTTACCGCGGTCGTCATTGGTTTTCAAGGTAGACATGTCTTTTTTGCCGCCGCACACGATTATTATCAATATTGATGGTGTGTTTGGTACAATGGATTTGGAATTGTGTTGTAATTGCAATTTTATGGAATTGGATTAGAAGTTATAATATTCTTATTCAATTCCAAATCCTTTATTTTGTAAATTAAATAATTGAAATAAAATTGTATTGTAATTCCAAATTCTTTATTTGATAAGTAAAAAAATAATCAATATTTAACATTAACTTTTACTTGAATAAATTTTCTAAATCTTTTATTTATATACATTATATAACTATACTTTATTTTTTTTACATATTTTGAGTTGTGTGTGCGAGTGTATATGTGCCATGTGTGCAGTGTATGTTGTGTGTTTACTATGTTATGTGCAGTATGTGTGTGTGTCAGTGTGTTGTGTGGTGTGTGTGTGCGCGCACGTGCAGTGTGTGTGTGTGTGCATTGTGTGCATTGTGTGTATTGTGTGTGCAAAGTTGTGTGCCATGTGTGTTGTGTGATTGTGTGTGTTTGTTGTGTGTGTGTGTTGTATCTGTGTGTACTCAGTATGTATTGTGTGTGCAAAGTTGTGTTTGTGTGTGTATGTAGTGTGTGTGTTGCATGTGCACTGTTTGTGTTGTGTGTGTATGTGTGTAGTGTGTGGGTGTTGTGTGTAAACTGTGGAAGTATCCAATTTTATAGCTATTTATATTTTCAAATATTTAGTTTAGTTATTGAATTTAAATTATGGAATTATAAGAATTTTGAATTAGAATTCAACTCTAAATCCAAACTTTTTTGTGGTACCAAACAATGGATTTGGAATTAGAGGCTCCACTCCCGAATCCAAGCTTTCAATTCTGAGCTACCAAACACACCATGATACTAATTCTATAATTCTATTTACTGAGATGCGAGATTTAGTTTAATATGTTGGAAACTTGAGGACTTTGATCTTTCATTTAGCCAAGACCTTTGGTCATGCACATGACCGAGACTTTTCGTCTGGCCAATACCTTTGACTTTTCGGTTGGCCAAGACCTTTGACTTTTCGTCTGGCCAAGACCTTTGTCTTTCCACACTCAACAATTTGTCAACGCGTTCTCTCTCTCTCAAAGCTCACGAGCATGTGCATTTCACGCATCCATCTCTTAGCTTCTTTACGAGCATTGTTTGCTCAATTTTTAGAACTCCGTCAAGTTCGCTGGTGCTTATCAGATTTGAGCTGCTTCTACACGCTAAGAGGAAGTCATTTTATCTTGGGGGACGATACGGCAATCCGATAGCACTAGCTGAGGAGGCGAAATTTGTTTTGCGGAAATAGGTCTTTCCTCAACTCGACTTATTATTGGTTTTTTATTATTTCCATTGTAATTTTTGTTCCATTTTGTTTTGTTTCTCTCTTACGGTTGTAATAGTTAAGAGTACCACTTGTTTAAAGACCTGTATTTTTTTTTCCATATTTCTAACAATCGCAAAACAAATTAGTGCCATCTTGCTAAGACATGATTGTCTCATCCGAAGATGGAGGAAATGGGAACACCAACGTTGGAATAAAGCAACGTGTAGTCGCAAAGTTTTTGGACTACAAAATGACTAGCTCTTTGGGACTCTGTTCCTTAGGACTTGTGTTTATCGTTTTTCATTGGAAAAACAAGACCAATTTAGACTTGGTAATGGCCATTGGGGTGCACACGTTGTTAAATATGACAGTGTACCTAATGTTCAATATAATTGTGTATATATTGTTGAAGGCAATATTGTGCAGATTGTTTTGTCGTGTTGTAAAAAATAACGAGGAGCACGAGGTGGTCGAAGTGGTGTCCGATGAGAACCACACTAAAAATCAGGAAAAATTTGGTTTGTGTGGGCTGAAACAAACGCCTATGCAATAAGGTTTAATATTTGACAATGCGATGTTATCAAATGGCGCTTAAGATTTGATAAGCGTTGAAGCACACGCTAAATCGGAACGTTAGCATGAAAATGTGGGAGTAGCTAAGACTCCATTAGAGCTTAAAATGAAGTTGATCAAGCTTAAATTAAGCCATTTACGAGCGATCCAAACAAGAAACGTCGGAAAGTTCTATGTGGGGCTTTGAGGTACTGATAGTATACTCTTAACCTTGGCTTGTGGTTACATGATATCCCTAAGTACTTGAAGCGTAATGTGACGCAAATTGGATCTTTGATTCAAGAGACTCGTTTTCAACGAGTGGGTATAAGTGTTCACTGTGGAGGGTGGTGTTATCGTGGAAGTCAACGAAACAAATGTATATAGCCCAATCCACCATGGAATCCGAGCTTATCGCTTTGGATAAAGTAGGAGAAAACGCCAATGGCTTAGAAACTTCCTAAAATATATTTCATATTGGAAGAAGACAGTGCCCACGGTAATGATACACTATGATAGCCAAGCGACTTTAGGGAGAGCACATAGTGGCTAATAATAAGTCTAGTATCCGTCGACAACATAATACCGTAAGGCAATTGATCACAACTAGTGTTATCTCAGTTGACTACGTAAGGTCAATGGATAACTTAGCAGATCCATTAACCAAATGGTTAAATCATGATCAAATGCTTAAGTTGCTAGAATGAATGTGGTTAAGAACACATCTAAAAGATGAGTGATAACCCAACCATACGACTGGAGATCACATGGGTGCAGTTCATTGTAAATGAATCTATATGAATCTAGTTGTAACACTCGGAAGATTTTAATCTTCGCTCATTTCTTAGAAATCATTGAGTGTTGTAACATGCACGTGGTGAAAGGTTAAATCTTTGACTTTTAACGATTTTGTGAGCCTTGATGATGTGGAGTATGGAAGGATAATCAGGAAAGAATGCATATATAAGTGAGAAATGTGGGCCGCTTCAAATTTTGTTAATCACTTATAAATCCGAATGGGTGTTTCATGGCCAGAAATGAATTCAAACGTGAGAATTGATGAATTTGTAAATAATATTGTGTCAATGTTACTGTCTCAGTGTACATCAAGTGGAATGGTTCAAAGCATTACGCCCACCAAGCTGCCGGTATGTTCGATAATATTGACTATAGAAGGTTCAAGCCCCCAAGCTAACGTTTTAAATGCATTATTATTTCTTAATAATTGAACTAAGTGTCTACATGCATGCATATGCATTTTCTATATAGTTGGTTAGATTTTGTACAGTTTCAATCAATGTAGGGGATTGTAGAAAATTTGAGGGCTTTGGTCTTTCATATGGCCAAGGCTTTGGCCTTTCACATGGCCGAGACTTTTCGTCTGGCCAATACCTTTGGCCTTTTGGTTGGACGTAACTGCCAAGGTTATAATGAGGTGTTATGATGGTCGTGTCTTTCCCCTCTAGGCCTATATATAGGTGGGGTTTTTGAGAGATAGAAGATAACACACTCAACCATTTTCCAACGTGTTCTCTCTCTCAAAGCTCACGAGCATGTGCATCTCACGCATCCATCTCTTAACTTATTTACGAGCATTGTTTGCTCAACTCTCGTAACTCTGTCAAATTCGCGGTGCCTAATGAGATTGAAGTACTTCTACACGTTAGGAGGAAGTAATTTTATCTTTGGGGACAATACGTCAATTCAAGAGCACTAGCTGAGACGTAATTTTTGTTGCGGAAATGGGGCTTTCCTCGACTCAACTTATTGTTGGTTTGTTTTATTATTTCCGTTGTAATTTCCATTCCATTTTGTTTTGTTTCTTTTCTTCGATTGTAATAATTAGAGAACCGTCTATTTAATAGCTTGAGTTTTTTTTCACATATCTAACACAATATGGAGCAATCGTCATTCCCTTTACACATGATATATATCTACATATTAAGGCATTATTGCTATAAGATAGATAATGCAACTTCAAATTTTGGCGACCGCAAAATATTGAGGAAGTTTAACTTGCTGCGAACTATGAATCCGGAATGTGAGGTCTTTTATTGTGACGAATCAAAAACCGTATCGAAATTGCAAATGAGATGAAATGTGTTATATTATTTAGCAATTTTACTTTACTAATAACCAAGAAATCCAATCACGCAATCGATAATTTTATTGTTATTATTGTAATTTTGAAACAGTCATATTTTTTATCGTGCAATTAGTCACTTTCATATGGGGCTGATGTAACTTCATTGATAATTATTTTTAATCATTTCAAATCTAGCTGTCCCTACTTCATTATTTGTTATTTTATGAATAATTTATTGTTACAATTTTACAATTTTTCTCTTGTATGGCATCATAACTCCATAACTGATATATACATAGACATATATAGTACCTAAAATAAATAAATCGACGAAGTAAAAATACACTTAGTATAGGATCTTCCATCGAAAATGATATGAAATCTTTTGTTATATTTTGGTATCTAATATCTCTTATTTTATTTTATTAATATAAATATCCACCACATACACCAGCTAAAGAAGACAAATATCACGTTGATATACAATTTGTTAACTAACAAAATCATGTAAGATACAAGTTAAAATTTGTACCCTCTCTTACATTGTACTTGACCTTTCAAAGCTATATCATGGGCCATTACCCTAGTTTTAGATTTCATAAAATTTATATTTGCTGAAGACAAGAGAAGAGCCCAAAGGATAAAAAAAATTGGAGATATTATTTGATATAGCATGTGTTTTTAAAAAATATAGAGACCTGTAAAATTTTCTATACAAATTTATTTTTATATTATTTATTGTAAGAGTAGTTCCATTTATCATTTAAATGAAGCCCTTGGAAAGTATATTTTATAAATAGATGCTAAACTTAGAAATATCACGAGCGTAGAAACTAATGACTAATCTAATCTAATCTATACATCTTGTCTAAACAAGTGTCAGAATTGAAATTATGTCAAATAAACTGCCAAAATTGGAATTATGTTGAATAATCCATCTTTTTGGTTAATTACAATATTGAGGGGGTATTTGCTTTAGAGGATAACCCATGATATGATAACACTATCATAATTCAACAGTGATTTGGGTTGTGTTTGGTATCTATGTTCCGGCCTGTGTTTGGTTCAACAGTGAGCAGCCTGCATTGATTGACGTGAAAATCACTATTCTCTTATATTAACTTATACTTTGCTATCATAGGGTGACCCTAAGATTATGTATCTTGAGGGTAAACTTAAATTAATTGATTACAAATTATAATTAATTAATTGATTACAAATTATTAAAATTAAATAATATTTATAATTGAAGATGGTAAAAAAAGTCATTACACACCTTATCTATAATATAATCATGTTTACCAAACATTCCATTAATTTTTATCTTACTTTCTATCTTACTTACCAAACAACATACTAAAATCCTTATATTTATCTCTAACTCAAATTTTATCCTAAATACTAATACGGTTTAACTATCCTACACAATCCTAATATAATTACCAAACACCCCCTGAATATAAATACTGCATCACATCACATTGGACTCGAACCTAAAAAATCTTTAATTTCATGCATTATCTACTCTTTCACCAGGCCAACACACACGTACACGAATAACGCATCTCTGTACACACAGTAATGCATCTTTTACGATAACACACTTTGTATATTACAAGAATAAATTTTTATAGTACTCTATTTTATATATTATAATAATGCATTTGTTTATTATGATAATCTATCATACAAAAATCAAAATGGTTAAGATTACTTCCTAATTCGTACAATGGAAAAGTTTATTTTATCACCCCCTATAAATCGGAGATACCCATGTGATGGAGAATGAATAGAAGTATTTTACTTGTTAGTTTAATTGTTAATTTTTTTTTATTAATTTATGTCTTTTGCTTCATTTTATGAGCTTGGCCTGCTTAGTTCATCTATATATATGAGATTTGATTATGTATTAGGTAGTTGGATTTTGATAAATTAGAAGTTAGGATTTATTTTTCCTTCTACTATGTTCTTTCGATATTCAATAGAGAATCAATAGAATTTTACTGTTATTTGTGTTATTTTTCGGTATTTTATTAATGTTATTCCATGAATTAGACGCTTCCATGCATTAATTGGTATCAGAGTCTTACTACGATCCTCCTACGCAATGGAGATACTTTTTTTGCATTTTTGGGTCCTTCGATTTATGATGATTACTCATCTCCTATTTTATATGATGACGATGTTGATGACTATATGCGCCTTCCAATTTATGATGATTACTTGTATCTTCTGGAAGACCAATTTTTTACTAGATTATGTTGGACCCACTGTAGTGGTGCATTGCGAGTCCACTCGCATTATCAGTGATACAATTTTTCGTTTGGCATGGATTCAAGTTTTTGAGCAAATATTATCATTGTTGATATTATGGATCAGATGCTTCTAGTAGGATAATGCCACCATATTTTATATAGTTTGATGTGGTTTCTAAAAGTCCCAAAGTAACTGTAAATCTACAGATATTGGTTTTCATATTCCAACAAATTGATTTTATTTGTGAAAATATTAATGTTAAATACAAAGTCATTGTCAATGTGCGTTGTAGTGAGACGCACTTTGAATTTCTGATGCCTTTCAAGTGTGATAATTCATTTGGAGATGAAGTTGCATCTGATTTAAGGACGAATCTTTTCGTTGCGGAGGAGAATGATGGAGAACGATTATGAGTATCTTAATTACTTGTTAATTTAATTGCTAGGACTTTTGTTAACTTAAGTCTTTTGTGTCTTTTGCTTAAGTTTACAAGCTTGGCTTGTTTATTTTAGTCCACATATATACTAGGAAATTTGATTTATGTATTAACAAGTTGAATTTTAATGAATAAAATGCCAAGATTTATTTTTCCTTCAACTGTGTTATGTTGATATTCAATAGAAAATTAACAAAATTTTACTATTATCTGTTTTGTCAATCTTAATTAACGAATTAGATACTTGACCATTACTATTTGCAATATTACCAAAAAAAACTAAATCCATAATTGCTAGCGTAATGAAATGAAACTTGCATGTGATTGCATGCATTGTATTCACATGATCGAAATGACAAGAATGATATCAAATTCTTATAATAATATTCTTTTTCTATGGAAAAACGTATTTGATCTAGATTATAAACACATTATCGGTCGCCAAGAATTCAACAAGTCATGTGGGATTAGGGCATAAAATTCCATCAACATAAACTGATTTATGTCGTTACTGTCACTATCTAATGAACTAGGCTTGTGATATCACATGAAAAGCTTTGTCTTTTAGGAATCATATATATGCAGTCATGAGTGGCATGTGAAATGAAATTGTTTATATTTCTTATTATTATAATTGGCGTTTTCTCTTATTTTTTATCTTAAAAATTAATACATTGAGTTGATATTTATATAATATTAGAAAGGAAATAATAAATCAATGGTGCACGCTTTAGTTATATAATATGTGATTAAATCAATGGTACAATATTCTTTTAGCCACGCAACCACTATTTTAAGTGTTATACATAATTCGATCTAAAATTATTATCAGAATTCAAACTCGAAATATTTCATTCCCGATGTTGAGAAAACTATTAGTGGCAATAAGAATGATATCTTATTTGATTAGGCAATTTTGAGAAACTTTGGCGTTATGACCAATTTATAATTTTATATCTTACTTATTAAAGGTTTAAGTGCACACAAACCCAATTCAAATAATCTCATTATTAGTTTGTTAAGCCCAAATGTTTTTGTTGAAACTTCTTAACTCTGAAATAAATTTTTTTTTTTAGTTTACCACAAACGTTTTTTATTATAATCATTATCAGATTATTTGTTTAGTCCAAAAGGCCGAAAATCTTGTAAACCCAAATACAAAATAGTATATTACTAAAACAGATTTACAATTGTTAGTTTCTGGGGAATTATATATTTAGTTGATATGATATGTGTTTTATATATCATTTGTCAATTGTAATTATTATACTTGTAAAGTTACAGCTGAAATCAGTATGATTTCTCTCTATAAAGAACTCTGATCCAAATCATTACAAAAATGCCACCATCCTTTTAATATAGTAAGTACTTGTTCCGAATTGGCTACGAGGATCGTATGAGCGGATCAAGATTCATCATAATCTAGAACCAAGTCGTTTGAGACGAAATGACAACAATATATATATATATATAGGAGTGTTCAAATCCGAACACTTCCTTATTGCCGAACTAAAAACAATTGTGAGCCATTTGATTACATATTATAATGGCAAAGATAAGTGACACGTGGAATTTTGTTTTATATTTTTTTAATCGAAAAAGTCAATAAAGTAAATATAACAAATGACAGTTTATATAAACAAATCGATAATAATGCAACATCCCTCAAATTAAGGAAACATGATTCAATTTCTATATAATATTAACATATACAGATT
Source organism: Monilaria moniliformis (assembly GCA_034509125.1). NCBI lineage: Eukaryota > Viridiplantae > Streptophyta > Magnoliopsida > Caryophyllales > Aizoaceae > Monilaria > Monilaria moniliformis. The sequence goes on along the minus strand of JAYDZE010069404.1, from coordinate 174 downwards.
TTTATTCCTTTTTTATAATTATATATAATTATCAGTTATATTTTATATTATATAAAATAGATTTGGTTTTGATAAAAAAATGTGTATAAAAGGATCCAATATCATATCGTATTATATACTGATGTTGTATGTGATGTTTTGCTGATAATATTTATCATGTATATACTGAGGTTA